>JAJLRB010000051.1:0-20232 GCA_020976825.1 Odocoileus hemionus
AAGGGATGTCTGCACCACTGTGTGGAGTCCCTAGAGAAAGCCCTAGGTCCCCGACTCCTTTCGACGGAATGCCTCTCATCAGAGCTCACTGCTTCAAAATTTGACGGAGCCTGACTCCTCTTGAACATTGACAGGAATCCCAGTATCCCTGTGGCTACTGGAAAGGGACCCTGGGTCTCCCGACTCACCTCGAGAAGCGTCCCTTTTGCCCTGCCAAGCCTCGAAGAGACTCCTGAGGTGTCCCTCGTAACTCGACAGGAGTCCTGACTTCGTTGAACCAACACGAGGGTTGAAGGGCCATCCCCGCCGTAAGTCGAGAATGTACCCCAGGTCCCCGCCGCAACTCGAGAAAAACCATGAGACTTCCCCCTCCAAGCGAGATGAGGCCCGATTCCCCTGCACTGCATGCAGAGCAATTCCGTGAGCCCCCTGAAACATGTCAGGAGCCTCGACTTGCTTGATGGATGTCGAGACAGTCCGCAAAAACACTGTCACAAGTAGAGAGGGACCCTGAGGTCACACCAGCATCGCGAAGGAGCTCCATGGGCCCCAAATCAACTCGAGATGAGGCCCGCTTCCCCTGCATTGACTCCAGAGCCATCCCCCGTTCCCCATCAAACACGACCTGAGGCTTGACTCCCTTTAGGCAACTCCAGAGGTTCCCGAGAACAACGGGCCAAGTCTAGAGGAGTACCAAGTTCAGCAGAGCAACTCGAGGACTGCTCCGTGTACCCCAAATTGCCTCGAGATGAGAGCTGACTCCCTGGCTTAGACTCAAGACGTAGGCCACCTTTCCACAAGCCCCTCAAGAGGAGGCTTCTCTCAGCAATAGGTATGAGGGAGGGACCCTGAGATTGCTGCCTCAATGGGCATATACACCGAGAAGCCCTGACTCGAAAGGAGGCCGGCTTTCCTTGCAGTGGCTTGAATACAGTCTAGTCTTTCATCTCACAAGCTGAAGGGATGTCTGCACCACCTGTGGAGTCCCTAGAGAAAGCCCTAGGTCCCCGACTCCTTTCGACGGAATGCCTCACATGCCTCTGACACCTCGAGAGGCACGCAGAGCTCACTGCTTCAAAATTTGACGGAGCCTGACTCCTCTTGAACATTGACAGGAATCCCAGTATCCCTGTGGCTACTGGAAAGGGACCCTGGGTCTCCCGACTCACCTCGAGAAGCGTTCCTTTTGCCCTGCCAAGCCTCGAAGAGACTCCTGAGGTGTCCCTCGTAACTCGACAGGAGTCCTGACTTCGTTGAACAAACACGAGGGTTGAAGGGCCATCCCCGCCGTAAGTCGAGAATGTACCCCAGGTCCCCGCGCCGCAACTCGAGAAAAACCATGAGACTTCCCCCTCCAAGCGAGATGAGGCCCGATTCCCCTGCACTGCATGCAGAGCAATTCCGTGAGCCCCCTGAAACATGTCAGGAGCCTCGACTTGCTTGATGGATGTCGAGACAGTCCGCAAAAACACTGTCACAAGTAGAGAGGGACCCTGAGGTCACACCAGCATCGCGAAGGAGCTCCATGGGCCCCAAATCAACTCGAGATGAGGCCCGCTTCCCCTGCATTGACTCCAGAGCCATCCCCCGTTCCCCATCAAACACGACCTGAGGCTTGACTCCCTTTAGGCAACTCCAGAGGTTCCCCGAGAACAACGGGCCAAGTCTAGAGGAGTACCAAGTTCAGCAGAGCAACTCGAGGACTGCTCCGTGTACCCCAAATTGCCTCGAGATGAGAGCTGATTCCCTGGCTTAGACTCAAGACGTAGGCCACCTTTCCACAAGCCCCTCAAGAGGAGGCTTCTCTCAGCAATAGGTATGAGGGAGGGACCCTGAGATTGCTGCCTCAATGGGCATATACACCGAGAAGCCCTGACTCGAAAGGAGGCCGGCTTTCCTTGCAGTGGCTTGAATACAGTCTAGTCTTTCATCTCACAAGCTGAAGGGATGTCTGCACCACCTGTGGAGTCCCTAGAGAAAGCCCTAGGTCCCCGACTCCTTTCGACGGAATGCCTCACATGCCTCTGACACCTCGAGAGGCACGCAGAGCTCACTGCTTCAAAATTTGACGGAGCCTGACTCCTCTTGAACATTGACAGGAATCCCAGTATCCCTGTGGCTACTGGAAAGGGACCCTGGGTCTCCCGACTCACCTCGAGAAGCGTTCCTTTTGCCCTGCCAAGCCTCGAAGAGACTCCTGAGGTGTCCCTCGTAACTCGACAGGAGTCCTGACTTCGTTGAACCAACACGAGGGTTGAAGGGCCATCCCCGCCGTAAGTCGAGAATGTACCCCAGGTCCCCGCCGCAACTCGAGAAAAACCATGAGACTTCCCCCTCCAAGCGAGATGAGGCCCGATTCCCCTGCACTGCATGCAGAGCAATTCCGTGAGCCCCCTGAAACATGTCAGGAGCCTCGACTTGCTTGATGGATGTCGAGACAGTCCGCAAAAACACTGTCACAAGTAGAGAGGGACCCTGAGGTCACACCAGCATCGCGAAGGAGCTCCATGGGCCCCAAATCAACTCGAGATGAGGCCCGCTTCCCCTGCATTGACTCCAGAGCCATCCCCCGTTCCCCATCAAACACGACCTGAGGCTTGACTCCCTTTAGGCAACTCCAGAGGTTCCCCGAGAACAACGGGCCAAGTCTAGAGGAGTACCAAGTTCAGCAGAGCAACTCGAGGACTGCTCCGTGTACCCCAAATTGCCTCGAGATGAGAGCTGATTCCCTGGCTTAGACTCAAGACGTAGGCCACCTTTCCACAAGCCCCTCAAGAGGAGGCTTCTCTCAGCAATAGGTATGAGGGAGGGACCCTGAGATTGCTGCCTCAATGGGCATATACACCGAGAAGCCCTGACTCGAAAGGAGGCCGGCTTTCCTTGCAGTGGCTTGAATACAGTCTAGTCTTTCATCTCACAAGCTGAAGGGATGTCTGCACCACCTGTGGAGTCCCTAGAGAAAGCCCTAGGTCCCCGACTCTCCTTTCGACGGAATGCCTCACATGCCTCTGACACCTCGAGAGGCACGCAGAGCTCACTGCTTCAAAATTTGACGGAGCCTGACTCCTCTTGAACATTGACAGGAATCCCAGTATCCCTGTGGCTACTGGAAAGGGACCCTGGGTCTCCCGACTCACCTCGAGAAGCGTTCCTTTTGCCTGCCAAGCCTCGAAGAGACTCCTGAGGTGTCCCTCGTAACTCGACAGGAGTCCTGACTTCGTTGAACCAACACGAGGGTTGAAGGGCCATCCCCGCCGTAAGTCGAGAATGTACCCCAGGTCCCCGCCGCAACTCGAGAAAAACCATGAGACTTCCCCCTCCAAGCGAGATGAGGCCCGATTCCCCTGCACTGCATGCAGAGCAATTCCGTGAGCCCCCTGAAACATGTCAGGAGCCTCGACTTGCTTGATGGATGTCGAGACAGTCCGCAAAAACACTGTCACAAGTAGAGAGGGACCCTGAGGTCACACCAGCATCGCGAAGGAGCTCCATGGGCCCCAAATCAACTCGAGATGAGGCCCGCTTCCCCTGCATTGACTCCAGAGCCATCCCCCGTTCCCCATCAAACACGACCTGAGGCTTGACTCCCTTTAGGCAACTCCAGAGGTTCCCCGAGAACAACGGGCCAAGTCTAGAGGAGTACCAAGTTCAGCAGAGCAACTCGAGGACTGCTCCGTGTACCCCAAATTGCCTCGAGATGAGAGCTGATTCCCTGGCTTAGACTCAAGACGTAGGCCACCTTTCCACAAGCCCCTCAAGAGGAGGCTTCTCTCAGCAATAGGTATGAGGGAGGGACCCTGAGATTGCTGCCTCAATGGGGCATATACACCGAGAAGCCCTGACTCGAAAGGAGGCCGGGTTTCCTTGCAGTGGCTTGAATACAGTCTAGTCTTTCATCTCACAAGCTGAAGGGATGTCTGCACCACCTGTGGAGTCCCTAGAGAAAGCCCTAGGTCCCCGACTCCTTTCGACGGAATGCCTCACATGCCTCTGACACCTCGAGAGGCACGCAGAGCTCACTGCTTCAAAATTTGACGGAGCCTGACTCCTCTTGAACATTGACAGGAATCCCAGTATCCCTGTGGCTACTGGAAAGGGACCCTGGGTCTCCCGACTCACCTCGAGAAGCGTTCCTTTTGCCCTGCCAAGCCTCGAAGAGACTCCTGAGGTGTCCCTCGTAACTCGACAGGAGTCCTGACTTCGTTGAACAAACACGAGGGTTGAAGGGCCATCCCCGCCGTAAGTCGAGAATGTACCCCAGGTCCCCGCCGCAACTCGAGAAAAACCATGAGACTTCCCCCTCCAAGCGAGATGAGGCCGATTCCCCTGCACTGCATGCAGAGCAATTCCGTGAGCCCCCTGAAACATGTCAGGAGCCTCGACTTGCTTGATGGATGTCGAGACAGTCCGCAAAAACACTGTCACAAGTAGAGAGGGACCCTGAGGTCACACCAGCATCGCGAAGGAGCTCCATGGGCCCCAAATCAACTCGAGATGAGGCCCGCTTCCCCTGCATTGACTCCAGAGCCATCCCCCGTTCCCCATCAAACACGACCTGAGGCTTGACTCCCTTTAGGCAACTCCAGAGGTTCCCCGAGAACAACGGGCCAAGTCTAGAGGAGTACCAAGTTCAGCAGAGCAACTCGAGGACTGCTCCGTGTACCCCAAATTGCCTCGAGATGAGAGCTGATTCCCTGGCTTAGACTCAAGACGTAGGCCACCTTTCCACAAGCCCTCAAGAGGAGGCTTCTCTCAGCAATAGGTATGAGGGAGGGACCCTGAGATTGCTGCCTCAATGGGCATATACACCGAGAAGCCCTGACTCGAAAGGAGGCCGGGTTTCCTTGCAGTGGCTTGAATACAGTCTAGTCTTTCATCTCACAAGGTGAAGGGATGTCTGCACCACCTGTGGAGTCCCTAGAGAAAGCCCTAGGTCCCCGACTCCTTTCGACGGAATGCCTCACATGCCTCTGACACCTCGAGAGGCACGCAGAGCTCACTGCTTCAAAATTTGACGGAGCCTGACTCCTCTTGAACATTGACAGGAATCCCAGTATCCCTGTGGCTACTGGAAAGGGACCCTGGGTCTCCCGACTCACCTTGAGAAGCGTTCCTTTTGCCCTGCCAAGCCTCGAAGAGCTCTGAGGTTGTCCCTCGAATCGAAGGGAGCCTGACTTTCGTTGAACCAACACGGGGTTGAGATGGCATCCAGCCGTTAATTCTGGGAATGTACCCCAGGTCCCCGCCGCAACTCGAGGAAAAACCATGTGACTTCCCATCCAAAGCGAGATGACGCCCGATACCCCAGCACTTGCATGCAGTGCAATTCCGATGAGCCCCCTGAAAACATGTCAGGAGCTCTGATTGCTTGATGGGATGTCGAGACAGTCAGCAAAAACACTGTCACACGAAGACGAGGGACCTGAGGGCACCACCAGGCAGCATTGCGACTGAGCGCCATGGGCCCACTAACCTCGAGATGCGGCCGCTTCCCCTGCAGTTGGACTCAGAGCCATCACCGATTCACCATCAATAACACGACCATGAGGATTGGACTTCCTTTAGGGCTAAACTCCAGTGGTTCCCAGAGAAACAAACGGGCCAATTCTCGAGGGAGTACCAAGTATCAGCAGAGCACTCGAGGCCTGCTCGTTGTACCCCAAATTGCCTCGAGATGAGAGCTGCTTACCTGGGCTTAGACTCAAAGACGTTAGGCCACCATACCACAAGCCCTCAAGAGGAGGATGCTATCAGCAAATAGGTATGAGGGAGTGTCCCTGAGATTGCCTGTCTCAATGGGCATATTAACCGACGTATCCAGACTCGAAAAAGGAGGCCGGCTTTCTTGCAGTGGCTTGAGTACAGTCTAGTCTTTTCATCTCTCAAAGGTGACGGGTTGTTGTGCACAACCCTGTGGGAGTCCCTAGCGAAAAGCTCTAGGTCCCGACTCCTTTCGTCGGAACTGCCTCACATGCATGTGACACCTCGAGCAGGCACGCAGCGAGCTCACTGCTTTCAAAATTTGACGGAGCTGACTCCTCTTGAACATTGAACAGGAATCCCAGTATCCTGTGTGGTCTACTGGAAAGGGACCCTGGGTCTCCCGACTCACTCGAGAAGCGTCTTTTGCCCTGCCAAGCTCGTAGAGACTCTGAGGTGTCCCTGTAACTCGACAGGAGTCCTGACTTGTTGAACAACACGAGGGTTGAAGGGCCATCCCCGCCGTAAGTCGAGATGTACCCCAGGTCCCGCCGCAAACTCGAGAAAAACATGAGACTTCCCCCTCCAAGCGAGGATGAGGCCGATTTCCCTAGCACTGCATGCAGAGCAATTCCGTGAGCTCCCATGAAACATGTCAGGAGCCTCGGACTTGCTTGAGTGGATGTGTGAGACAGTCGCAAAAACACATGTCACAAGTAGAGAGGGACCCTGAGGTCACATCAGCATCGCGAAGGAGCTCATGGGCCACAAATCAATCGAGATGAGGCCCGCTCCCTGCATTGATCCAGAGCCATCCCCCGTTCCCCATCAAACACGACCTGAGGCTTGCTCCCTTTAGGTTGCAAAACTTCCAGGCAGGTTCCCCGAGAACCACGGGCAAGTCTAGAGGAGTACCAAGTTCAGCAGAGCAACTCGAGGACTGCTCCGTGTACCCCAAATTGCCTCGAGATGAGAGCTGATTCCCTGGGGGGCTTAGACTCAAGACGTAGGCCACTTTCACAAGCCGCGCGTCAAGAGGAGGCTTCTCTCAGCAATAGGTATGAGGGAGGGACCCTGAGATTGCTGCCTCAATGGGATATACACGAGAAGCTGACTCGAAAGGAGGCGGGTTTCCTTGCAGTGGCTTGAATACAGTCTAGTCTTTCATCTCACAAGTGTGAAGGGATGTCTGCACCACCTGTGGAGTCCCTAGAGAAAGCCCTAGGTCCCCGACTTCCTTTCGACGGAATGCCTCACATGCCTTGACACCTCGAGAGGCACGCAGAGCTCACTGCTTCAAAATTTGACGGAGCCTGACTCCTCTTGAACATTGACAGGAATCCCAGTATCCCTGTGGCTACTGGAAAGGGACCCTGGGTCTCCGACTCACTCGAGAAGCGTTCCTTTTGCCCTGCCAAGCCTCGAAGAGACTCCTGAGGTGTCCCTCGTAACTCGAACAGGAGTCCTGACTTCGTTGAACAAACACGAGGGTTTGAAGGGCATCCCCGCCGTAAGTCGAGAATGTACCCCAGGTCCCCGCCGCAAGAAAAAACTCGAGAAAAACCATGAGACTTCCTCTTTCTCCAAGCGAGATGAGGCCCGATTCCCCTGCACTGCATGCAGAGCAATTCCGTGAGCCCCCTGAAACATGTCAGGAGCCTCGACTTGCTTGATGGATGTCGAGGTACAGTCCGCAAAAACACTGTCACAAGTAGAGAGGGACCCTGAGGTCACACCAGCATCGCGAAGGAGCTCCATGGGCCCAACAAATCAACTCGAGATGAGGCCCGCTTCCCCTGCATTGATCCAGAGCCATCCCCCCGTTCCCCATCAAACACGACCTGAGGGAGCTTGACTCCCCTTTAGGCAACTCCAGAGGTTCCCCGAGAACAACGGGCCAAGTTAGAGGAGTACCAAGTTCAGCAGAGCAACTCGAGGACTGCTCCGTGTACCCCAAATTTGCCTCGAGATGAGAGCTGATTCCCTGGCTTAGACTCAAGACGTAGGCCACCTTTTTTTTTCCTTTCAAGCCCCTCAAGAGGAGGCTTCTCTCAGCAAATAGGTATGAGGGAGGGACCCTGAGATTGCTGCCTCAATGGGCATATACAACCGAGAAGCCCTGACTCGAAAGGAGGCCGGTTTCCTTGCAGTGGCTTGAATACAGTCCTAGTCTTTCATCAGTCACAAGCTGAAGGGATGTCTGCACCACCTGTGGAGTCCCTAGAGAAAAGCCCTAGGTCCCCGACTCCTTTCGACGGAATGCCTCACATGCCTCTGACACCTCGAGAGGCACGCAGAGCTCACTGCTTCAAAATTTGACGGAGCCCTGACTCCTCTTGAACATTGAACAGGAATCCCAGTATCCCTGTGGCTACTGGAAAGGGACCCTGGGTCTCCCGACTCACCTCGAGAAGCGTTCCTTTTGCCCTGCCAAGCCTCGAAGAGACTCCTGAGGTGTCCCTCGTAACTCGACAGGAGTCCTGACTTCGTTGAACCAAACGAGGGTTGAAGGGCCATCCCCGCCGTAAGTCGAGAATGTACCCCAGGTCCCCGCCGCAACTCGAGAAAAACCATGAGACTTCCCCCTCCAAGCGAGATGAGGCCCACGATTCCCCTGCACTGCATGCAGAGCAATTTCCGTGAGCCCCTGAAACATGTCAGGAGCCTCGACTTGCTTGATGGATGTCGAGACAGTCCGCAAAAACACTGTCACAAGTAGAGAGGGACCCTGAGGTCACACCAGCATCGCGAAGGAGCTCCATGGGCCCCAAATCAACTCGAGATGAGGCCCGCTTCCCCTGCATTGACTCCAGAGCCATCCCCCGTTCCCCATCAAACACGACCTGAGGCTTGACTCCCTTTAGGCAACTCCAGAGGTTCCCGAGAACAACGGGCCAAGTCTAGAGGAGTACCAAGTTCAGCAGAGCAACTCGAGGACTGCTCCGTGTACCCCCAAATTGCCTCGAGATGAGAGCTGATTCCCTGGCTTAGACTCAAGACGTAGGCCACCTTTCCACAAGCCCCTCAAGAGGAGGCTTCTCTCAGCAATAGGTATGAGGGAGGGACCCTGAGATTGCTGCCTCAATGGGCATATACACCGAGAAGCCCTGACTCGAAAGGAGGCCGGCTTTCCTTGCAGTGGCTTGAATACAGTCTAGTCTTTCATCTCACAAGCTGAAGGGATGTCTGCACCACCAGTGGAGTCCCTAGAGAAAGCCCTAGGTCCCCGACTCCTTTCGACGGAATGCCTCACATGCCTCTGACACCTCGAGAGGCACGCAGAGCTCACTGCTTCAAAATTTGACGGAGCCTGACTCCTCTTGAACATTGACAGGAATCCCAGTATCCCTGTGGCTACTGGAAAGGGACCCTGGGTCTCCCGACTCACCTCGAGAAGCGTTCCTTTTGCCCTGCCAAGCCTCGAAGAGACTCCTGAGGTGTCCCTCGTAACTCGACAGGAGTCCTGACTTCGTTGAACCAACACGAGGGTTGAAGGGCCATCCCGCCGTAAGTCGAGAATGTACCCCAGGTCCCCGCCGCAACTCGAGAAAAAACCATGAGACTTCCCCCTCCAAGCGAGATGAGGCCCGATTCCCCTGCACTGCATGCAGAGCAATTCCGTGAGCCCCCTGAAAACATGTCAGGAGCCTCGACTTGCTTGATGGATGTCGAGACAGTCCGCAAAAAACACTGTCACAAGTAGAGAGGGACCCTGAGGTCACACCAGCATCGCGAAGGAGCTCCATGGGCCCCAAATCAACTCGAGATGAGGCCCGCTTCCCCTGCATTGACTCCAGAGCCATCCCCCGTTCCCCATCAAACACGACCTGAGGCTTGACTCCCTTTAGGCAACTCCAGAGGTTCCCCGAGAGAACAACGGGCCAAGTCTAGAGGAGTACCAAGTTCAGCAGAGCAACTCGAGGACTGCTCCGTGTACCCAAATTGCCTCGAGATGAGAGCTGATTCCCTGGCTTAGACTCAAGACGTAGGCCACCTTTCCACAAGCCCCTCAAGAGGAGGCTTCTCTCAGCAATAGGTATGAGGGAGGGACCCTGAGATTGCTGCCTCAATGGGCATATACACCGAGAAGCCCTGACTCGAAAGGAGGCCGGCTTTCCTTGCAGTGGCTTGAATACAGTCTAGTCTTTCATCTCACAAGCTGAAGGGATGTCTGCACCACCTGTGGAGTCCCTAGAGAAAGCCCTAGGTCCCCGACTCCTTTCGACGGAATGCCTCACATGCCTCTGACACCTCGAGAGGCACGCAGAGCTCACTGCTTCAAAATTTGACGGAGCCTGACTCCTCTTGAACATTGACAGGAATCCCAGTATCCCTGTGGCTACTGGAAAGGGACCCTGGGTCTCCCGACTCACCTCGAGAAGCGTTCCTTTTGCCCTGCCAAGCCTCGAAGAGACTCCTGAGGTGTCCCTCGTAACTCGACAGGAGTCCTGACTTCGTTGAACAAACGAGGGTTGAAGGGCCATCCCCGCCGTAAGTCGAGAATGTACCCCAGGTCCCCGCCGCAACTCGAGAAAAACCATGAGACTTCCCCCTCCAAGCGAGATGAGGCCCGATTCCCCTGCACTGCATGCAGAGCAATTCCGTGAGCCCCCTGAAACATGTCAGGAGCCTCGACTTGCTTGATGGATGTCGAGACAGTCCGCAAAAACACTGTCACAAGTAGAGAGGGACCCTGAGGTCACACCAGCATCGCGAAGGAGCTCCATGGGCCCCAAATCAACTCGAGATGAGGCCCGCTTCCCCTGCATTGACTCCAGAGCCATCCCCCGTTCCCCATCAAACACGACCTGAGGCTTGACTCCCTTTAGGCAACTCCAGAGGTTCCCCGAGAACAACGGGCCAAGTCTAGAGGAGTACCAAGTTCAGCAGAGCAACTCGAGGACTGCTCCGTGTACCCCAAATTGCCTCGAGATGAGAGCTGATTCCCTGGCTTAGACTCAAGACGTAGGCCACCTTTCCACAAGCCCCTCAAGAGGAGGCTTCTCTCAGCAATAGGTATGAGGGAGGGACCCTGAGATTGCTGCCTCAATGGGCATATACACCGAGAAGCCCTGACTCGAAAGGAGGCCGGCTTTCCTTGCAGTGGCTTGAATACAGTCTAGTCTTTCATCTCACAAGCTGAAGGGATGTCTGCACCACCTGTGGAGTCCCTAGAGAAAGCCCTAGGTCCCCGACTCCTTTCGACGGAATGCCTCACATGCCTCTGACACCTCGAGAGGCACGCAGAGCTCACTGCTTCAAAATTTGACGGAGCCTGACTCCTCTTGAACATTGACAGGAATCCCAGTATCCCTGTGGCTACTGGAAAGGGACCCTGGGTCTCCCGACTCACCTCGAGAAGCGTTCCTTTTGCCCTGCCAAGCCTCGAAGAGACTCCTGAGGTGTCCCTCGTAACTCGACAGGAGTCCTGACTTCGTTGAACCAACACGAGGGTTGAAGGGCCATCCCCGCCGTAAGTCGAGAATGTACCCCAGGTCCCCGCCGCAACTCGAGAAAAACCATGAGACTTCCCCCTCCAAGCGAGATGAGGCCCGATTCCCCTGCACTGCATGCAGAGCAATTCCGTGAGCCCCCTGAAACATGTCAGGAGCCTCGACTTGCTTGATGGATGTCGAGACAGTCCGCAAAAACACTGTCACAAGTAGAGAGGGACCCTGAGGTCACACCAGCATCGCGAAGGAGCTCCATGGGCCCCAAATCAACTCGAGATGAGGCCCGCTTCCCCTGCATTGACTCCAGAGCCATCCCCCGTTCCCCATCAAACACGACCTGAGGCTTGACTCCCTTTAGGCAACTCCAGAGGTTCCCCGAGAACAACGGGCCAAGTCTAGAGGAGTACCAAGTTCAGCAGAGCAACTCGAGGACTGCTCCGTGTACCCCAAATTGCCTCGAGATGAGAGCTGATTCCCTGGCTTAGACTCAAGACGTAGGCCACCTTTCCACAAGCCCCTCAAGAGGGAGGCTTCTCTCAGCAATAGGTATGAGGGAGGGACCCTGAGATTGCTGCCTCAATGGGCATATACACCGAGAAGCCCTGACTCGAAAGGAGGCCGGGTTTCCTTGCAGTGGCTTGAATACAGTCTAGTCTTTCATCTCACAAGCTGAAGGGATGTCTGCACCACCTGTGGAGTCCCTAGAGAAAGCCCTAGGTCCCCGACTCCTTTCGACGGAATGCCTCACATGCCTCTGACACCTCGAGAGGCACGCAGAGCTCACTGCTTCAAAATTTGACGGAGCCTGACTCCTCTTGAACATTGACAGGAATCCCAGTATCCCTGTGGCTACTGGAAAGGGACCCTGGGTCTCCCGACTCACCTCGAGAAGCGTTCCTTTTGCCCTGCCAAGCCTCGAAGAGACTCTCTGAGGTGTCCCTCGTAACTCGACAGGAGTCCTGACTTCGTTGAACAAACACGAGGGTTGAAGGGCCATCCCCGCCGTAAGTCGAGAATGTACCCCAGGTCCCGCCGCAACTCGAGAAAAAACATGAGACTTCCCCCTCCAAGCGAGATGAGGCCCGATTCCCCTGCACTGCATGCAGAGCAATTCCGTGAGCCCCCTGAAACATGTCAGGAGCCTCGACTTGCTTGATGGATGTCGAGACAGTCCGCAAAAACACTGTCACAAGTAGAGAGGGACCCTGAGGTCACACCAGCATCGCGAAGGAGCTCCATGGGCCCCAAATCAACTCGAGATGAGGCCCGCTTCCCCTGCATTGACTCCAGAGCCATCCCCCGTTCCCCATCAAACACGACCTGAGGCTTGACTCCCTTTAGGCAACTCCAGAGGTTCCCCGAGAACAACGGGCCAAGTCTAGAGGAGTACCAAGTTCAGCAGAGCAACTCGAGGACTGCTCCGTGTACCCCAAATTGCCTCGAGATGAGAGCTGATTCCCTGGCTTAGACTCAAGACGTAGGCCACCTTTCCACAAGCCCCTCAAGAGGAGGCTTCTCTCAGCAATAGGTATGAGGGAGGGACCCTGAGATTGCTGCCTCAATGGGCATATACACCGAGAAGCCCTGACTCGAAAGGAGGCCGGGTTTCCTTGCAGTGGCTTGAATACAGTCTAGTCTTTCATCTCACAAGGTGAAGGGATGTCTGCACCACCTGTGGAGTCCCTAGAGAAAGCCCTAGGTCCCCGACTCCTTTCGACGGAATGCCTCACATGCCTCTGACACCTCGAGAGGCACGCAGAGCTCACTGCTTCAAAATTTGACGGAGCCTGACTCCTCTTGAACATTGACAGGAATCCCAGTATCCCTGTGGCTACTGGAAAGGGACCCTGGGTCTCCCGACTCACCTCGAGAAGCGTTCCTTTTGCCCTGCCAAGCCTCGAAGAGACTCCTGAGGTGTCCCTCGTAACTCGACAGGAGTCCTGACTTCGTTGAACCAACACGAGGGTTGAAGGGCCATCCCCGCCGTAAGTCGAGAATGTACCCCAGGTCCCCGCCGCAACTCGAGAAAAAACCATGAGACTTCCCCCTCCAAGCGAGATGAGGCCCGATTCCCCTGCACTGCATGCAGAGCAATTCCGTGAGCCCCCTGAAACATGTCAGGAGCCTCGACTTGCTTGATGGATGTCGAGACAGTCCGCAAAAACACTGTCACAAGTAGAGAGGGACCCTGAGGTCACACCAGCATCGCGAAGGAGCTCCATGGGCCCCAAATCAACTCGAGATGAGGCCCGCTTCCCCTGCATTGACTCCAGAGCCATCCCCCGTTCCCCATCAAACACGACCTGAGGCTTGACTCCCTTTAGGCAACTCCAGAGGTTCCCCGAGAACAACGGGCCAAGTCTAGAGGAGTACCAAGTTCAGCAGAGCAACTCGAGGACTGCTCCGTGTACCCCAAATTGCCTCGAGATGAGAGCTGATTCCCTGGCTTAGACTCAAGACGTAGGCCACCTTCCACAAGCCCCTCAAGAGGAGGCTTCTCTCAGCAATAGGTATGAGGGAGGGAGGGACCCTGAGATTGCTGCCTCAATGGGCATATACACCGAGAAGCCCTGACTCGAAAGGAGGCCGGCTTTCCTTGCAGTGGCTTGAATACAGTCTAGTCTTTCATCTCACAAGCTGAAGGGATGTCTGCACCACCTGTGGAGTCCCTAGAGAAAGCCCTAGGTCCCCGACTCCTTTCGACGGAATGCCTCACATGCCTCTGACACCTCGAGAGGCACGCAGAGCTCACTGCTTCAAAATTTGACGGAGCCTGACTCCTCTTGAACATTGACAGGAATCCCAGTATCCCTGTGGCTACTGGAAAGGGACCCTGGGTCTCCCGACTCACCTCGAGAAGCGTTCCTTTTGCCCTGCCAAGCCTCGAAGAGACTCCTGAGGTGTCCCTCGTAACTCGACAGGAGTCCTGACTTCGTTGAACAAACACGAGGGTTTGAAGGGCCATCCCCGCCGTAAGTCGAGAATGTACCCCAGGTCCCCGCCGCAACTCGAGAAAAACCATGAGACTTCCCCCTCCAAGCGAGATGAGGCCCGATTCCCCTGCACTGCATGCAGAGCAATTCCGTGAGCCCCCTGAAACATGTCAGGAGCCTCGACTTGCTTGATGGATGTCGAGACAGTCCGCAAAAACACTGTCACAAGTAGAGAGGGGACCCTGAGGTCACACCAGCATCGCGAAGGAGCTCCATGGGCCCCAAATCAACTCGAGATGAGGCCCGCTTCCCCTGCATTGACTCCAGAGCCATCCCCCGTTCCCCATCAAACACGACCTGAGGCTTGACTCCCTTTAGGCAACTCCAGAGGTTCCCCGAGAACAACGGGCCAAGTCTAGAGGAGTACCAAGTTCAGCAGAGCAACTCGAGGACTGCTCCGTGTACCCCAAATTGCCTCGAGATGAGAGCTGATTCCCTGGCTTAGACTCAAGACGTAGGCCACCTTTCCACAAGCCCCTCAAGAGGAGGCTTCTCTCAGCAATAGGTATGAGGGAGGGACCCTGAGATTGCTGCCTCAATGGGCATATACACCGAGAAGCCCTGACTCGAAAGGAGGCCGGCTTTCCTTGCAGTGGCTTGAATACAGTCTAGTCTTTCATCTCACAAGCTGAAGGGATGTCTGCACCACCTGTGGAGTCCCTAGAGAAAGCCCTAGGTCCCCGACTCCTTTCGACGGAATGCCTCACATGCCTCTGACACCTCGAGAGGCACGCAGAGCTCACTGCTTCAAAATTTGACGGAGCCTGACTCCTCTTGAACATTGACAGGAATCCCAGTATCCCTGTGGCTACTGGAAAGGGACCCTGGGTCTCCCGACTCACCTCGAGAAGCGTCCCTTTTGCCCTGCCAAGCCTCGAAGAGACTCCTGAGGTGTCCCTCGTAACTCGACAGGAGTCCTGACTTCGTTGAACAAACACGAGGGTTGAAGGGCCATCCCCGCCGTAAGTCGAGAATGTACCCCAGGTCCCCGCCAACTCGAGAAAAAACCATGAGACTTCCCCCTCCAAGCGAGATGAGGCCCGATTCCCCTGCACTGCATGCAGAGCAATTCCGTGAGCCCCCTGAAACATGTCAGGAGCCTCGACTTGCTTGATGGATGTCGAGACAGTCCGCAAAAACACTGTCACAAGTAGAGAGGGACCCTGAGGTCACACCAGCATCGCGAAGGAGCTCCATGGGCCCCAAATCAACTCGAGATGAGGCCCGCTTCCCCTGCATTGACTCCAGAGCCATCCCCCGTTCCCCATCAAACACGACCTGAGGCTTGACTCCCTTTAGGCAACTCCAGAGGTTCCCCGAGAACAACGGGCCAAGTCTAGAGGAGTACCAAGTTCAGCAGAGCAACTCGAGGACTGCTCCGTGTACCCCAAATTGCCTCGAGATGAGAGCTGATTCCCTGGCTTAGACTCAAGACGTAGGCCACCTTTCCACAAGCCCCTCAAGAGGAGGCTTCTCTCAGCAATAGGTATGAGGGAGGGACCCTGAGATTGCTGCCTCAATGGGCATATACACCGAGAAGCCCTGACTCGAAAGGAGGCCGGCTTTCCTTGCAGTGGCTTGAATACAGTCTAGTCTTTCATCTCACAAGCTGAAGGGATGTCTGCACCACCTGTGGAGTCCCTAGAGAAAGCCCTAGGTCCCCGACTCCTTTCGACGGAATGCCTCACATGCCTCTGACACCTCGAGAGGCACGCAGAGCTCACTGCTTCAAAATTTGACGGAGCCTGACTCCTCTTGAACATTGACAGGAATCCCAGTATCCCTGTGGCTACTGGAAAGGGACCCTGGGTCTCCCGACTCACCTCGAGAAGCGTCCCTTTTGCCCTGCCAAGCCTCGAAGAGACTCCTGAGGTGTCCCTCGTAACTCGACAGGAGTCCTGACTTCGTTGAACAAACACGAGGGTTGAAGGGCCATCCCCGCCGTAAGTCGAGAATGTACCCCAGGTCCCCGCCGCAACTCGAGAAAAACCATGAGACTTCCCCCTCCAAGCGAGATGAGGGCCCGATTCCCCTGCACTGCATGCAGAGCAATTCCGTGAGCCCCCTGAAACATGTCAGGAGCCTCGACTTGCTTGATGGATGTCGAGACAGTCCGCAAAAACACTGTCACAAGTAGAGAGGGACCCTGAGGTCACACCAGCATCGCGAAGGAGCTCCATGGGGGCCCCAAATCAACTCGAGATGAGGCCCGCTTCCCCTGCATTGACTCCAGAGCCATCCCCCGTTCCCCATCAAACACGACCTGAGGCTTGACTCCCTTTAGGCAACTCCAGAGGTTCCCCGAGAACAACGGGCCAAGTCTAGAGGAGTACCAAGTTCAGCAGAGCAACTCGAGGACTGCTCCGTGTACCCCAAATTGCCTCGAGATGAGAGCTGATTCCCTGGCTTAGACTCAAGACGTAGGCCACCTTTCCACAAGCCCCTCAAGAGGAGGCTTCTCTCAGCAATAGGTATGAGGGAGGGACCCTGAGATTGCTGCCTCAATGGGCATATACACCGAGAAGCCCTGACTCGAAAGGAGGCCGGCTTTCCTTGCAGTGGCTTGAATACAGTCTAGTCTTTCATCTCACAAGCTGAAGGGATGTCTGCACCACCTGTGGAGTCCCTAGAGAAAGCCCTAGGTCCCCGACTCCTTTCGACGGAATGCCTCACATGCCTCTGACACCTCGAGAGGCACGCAGAGCTCACTGCTTCAAAATTTGACGGAGCCTGACTCCTCTTGAACATTGACAGGAATCCCAGTATCCCTGTGGCTACTGGAAAGGGACCCTGGGTCTCCCGACTCACCTCGAGAAGCGTTCCCTTTTGCCCTGCCAAGCCTCGAAGAGACTCCTGAGGTGTCCCTCGTAACTCGACAGGAGTCCTGACTTCGTTGAACAAACACGAGGGTTGAAGGGCCATCCCCGCCGTAAGTCGAGAATGTACCCCAGGTCCCCGCCGCAACTCGAGAAAAAACCATGAGACTTCCCCCTCCAAGCGAGATGAGGCCCGATTCCCCTGCACTGCATGCAGAGCAATTCCGTGAGCCCCCCCTGAAACATGTCAGGAGCCTCGACTTGCTTGATGGATGTGTCGAGACAGTCCGCAAAAACACTGTCACAAGTAGAGAGGGACCCTGAGGTCACACCAGCATCGCGAAGGAGCTCCATGGGCCCCAAATCAACTCGAGATGAGGCCCGCTTCCCCTGCATTGACTCCAGAGCCATCCCCCGTTCCCCATCAAACACGACCTGAGGCTTGACTCCCTTTAGGCAACTCCAGAGGTTCCCCGAGAACAACGGGCCAAGTCTAGAGGAGTACCAAGTTCAGCAGAGCAACTCGAGGACTGCTCCGTGTACCCCAAATTGCCTCGAGATGAGAGCTGATTCCCTGGCTTAGACTCAAGACGTAGGCCACCTTTCCACAAGCCCCTCAAGAGGAGGCTTCTCTCAGCAATAGGTATGAGGGAGGGACCCTGAGATTGCTGCCTCAATGGGCATATACACCGAGAAGCCCTGACTCGAAAGGAGGCCGGCTTTCCTTGCAGTGGCTTGAATACAGTCTAGTCTTTCATCTCACAAGCTGAAGGGATGTCTGCACCACCTGTGGAGTCCCTAGAGAAAGCCCTAGGTCCCCGACTCCTTTCGACGGAATGCCTCACATGCCTCTGACACCTCGAGAGGCACGCAGAGCTCACTGCTTCAAAATTTGACGGAGCCTGACTCCTCTTGAACATTGACAGGAATCCCAGTATCCCTGTGGCTACTGGAAAGGGACCCTGGGTCTCCCGACTCACCTCGAGAAGCGTCCCTTTTGCCCTGCCAAGCCTCGAAGAGACTCCTGAGGTGTCCCTCGTAACTCGACAGGAGTCCTGACTTCGTTGAACAAACACGAGGGTTGAAGGGCCATCCCCGCCGTAAGTCGAGAATGTACCCCAGGTCCCCGCCGCAACTCGAGAAAAACCATGAGACTTCCCCCTCCAAGCGAGATGAGGCCCGATTCCCCTGCACTGCATGCAGAGCAATTCCGTGAGCCCCCTGAAACATGTCAGGAGCCTCGACTTGCTTGATGGATGTCGAGACAGTCCGCAAAAACACTGTCACAAGTAGAGAGGGACCCTGAGGTCACACCAGCATCGCGAAGGAGCTCCATGGGCCCCAAATCAACTCGAGATGAGGCCCGCTTCCCCTGCATTGACTCCAGAGCCATCCCCCGTTCCCCATCAAACACGACCTGAGGCTTGACTCCCTTTAGGCAACTCCAGAGGTTCCCCGAGAACAACGGGCCAAGTCTAGAGGAGTACCAAGTTCAGCAGAGCAACTCGAGGACTGCTCCGTGTACCCCAAATTGCCTCGAGATGAGAGCTGATTCCCTGGCTTAGACTCAAGACGTAGGCCACCTTTCCACAAGCCCCTCAAGAGGAGGCTTCTCTCAGCAATAGGTATGAGGGAGGGACCCTGAGATTGCTGCCTCAATGGGCATATACACCGAGAAGCCCTGACTCGAAAGGAGGCCGGCTTTCCTTGCAGTGGCTTGAATACAGTCTAGTCTTTCATCTCACAAGCTGAAGGGATGTCTGCACCACCTGTGGAGTCCCTAGAGAAAGCCCTAGGTCCCCGACTCCTTTCGACGGAATGCCTCACATGCCTCTGACACCTCGAGAGGCACGCAGAGCTCACTGCTTCAAAATTTGACGGAGCCTGACTCCTCTTGAACATTGACAGGAATCCCAGTATCCCTGTGGCTACTGGAAAGGGACCCTGGGTCTCCCGACTCACCTCGAGAAGCGTTCCTTTTGCCCTGCCAAGCCTCGAAGAGACTCCTGAGGTGTCCCTCGTAACTCGACAGGAGTCCTGACTTCGTTGAACCAACACGAGGGTTGAAGGGCCATCCCCGCCGTAAGTCGAGAATGTACCCCAGGTCCCCGCCGCAACTCGAGAAAAAAACCATGAGACTTCCCCCTCCAAGCGAGATGAGGCCCGATTCCCCTGCACTGCATGCAGAGCAATTCCGTGAGCCCCCTGAAACATGTCAGGAGCCTCGACTTGCTTGATGGATGTCGAGACAGTCCGCAAAAACACTGTCACAAGTAGAGAGGGACCCTGAGGTCACACCAGCATCGCGAAGGAGCTCCATGGGCCCCAAATCAACTCGAGATGAGGCCCGCTTCCCCTGCATTGACTCCAGAGCCATCCCCCGTTCCCCATCAAACACGACCTGAGGCTTGACTCCCTTTAGGCAACTCCAGAGGTTCCCCGAGAACAACGGGCCAAGTCTAGAGGAGTACCAAGTTCAGCAGAGCAACTCGAGGACTGCTCCGTGTACCCCAAATTGCCTCGAGATGAGAGCTGATTCCCTGGCTTAGACTCAAGACGTAGGCCACCTTTCCACAAGCCCCTCAAGAGGAGGCTTCTCTCAGCAATAGGTATGAGGGAGGGACCCTGAGATTGCTGCCTCAATGGGCATATACACCGAGAAGCCCTGACTCGAAAGGAGGCCGGCTTTCCTTGCAGTGGCTTGAATACAGTCTAGTCTTTCATCTCACAAGCTGAAGGGATGTCTGCACCACCTGTGGAGTCCCTAGAGAAAGCCCTAGGTCCCCGACTCCTTTCGACGGAATGCCTCACATGCCTCTGACACCTCGAGAGGCACGCAGAGCTCACTGCTTCAAAATTTGACGGAGCCTGACTCCTCTTGAACATTGACAGGAATCCCAGTATCCCTGTGGCTACTGGAAAGGGACCCTGGGTCTCCCGACTCACCTCGAGAAGCGTTCCTTTTGCCCTGCCAAGCCTCGAAGAGACTCCTGAGGTGTCCCTCGTAACTCGACAGGAGTCCTGACTTCGTTGAACCAACACGAGGGTTGAAGGGCCATCCCCGCCGTAAGTCGAGAATGTACCCCAGGTCCCCGCCGCAACTCGAGAAAAACCATGAGACTTCCCCCTCCAAGCGAGATGAGGCCCGATTCCCCTGCACTGCATGCAGAGCAATTCCGTGAGCCCCCTGAAACATGTCAGGAGCCTCGACTTGCTTGATGGATGTCGAGACAGTCCGCAAAAACACTGTCACAAGTAGAGAGGGACCCT
>JAJLRB010000052.1:0-47036 GCA_020976825.1 Odocoileus hemionus
TCCCAAAAAGGGGTGAGGGTGTTCTGGCACGAAAAAGAACTCGTGTGATAGCACAGAATCCCAGTTGGCACGATAAAGAAATAACTGAAATAATACCTTTTGGCTCGTCCAGACAGTCCCATTACGAAGCGATGGGGAAGAAAGTGGGCCAGGGCTTCTTTAAAGCACGGAGAAAGTTGCCCCAGTATCTAAAAGGAAATTGACGGATTGGCCTCCCACCGTTATCATACCCGGGGCTCCTCAAGTGTAATTAGGACGGGGGCTTGTGTGGGGCCCCCGGGCACCTTCAGTCCTGTTGGTCTTGAGAGTCAGCCCCCTGAACCTACGCCTCTGGGGCCAGTCTCTCCTCCAGTGTGGTCCCTTGCAGACCGGACTTGGGCCGGGGGGGTTTTAGATGCCTGAGGGCAATCTCTCTTGAGATGCCCCTCCTTTCCACAGCAATAGCAAGCCCATCCCGTTTCACCTGGGTCCCTCGGGGCATTTTTCTCAGGCTGCTTAAGAACGGTTTTCATAGCCATTGCGAGAGTTCCGCCTTTTCCTTCGTCTTCTCGCCTTTTCTTTCCTTTCCTCATATTCCCTTCCATAATAGACTGTCTGAGCCATTTTGTAACAGATTATTTAAAGACTGATTTGGTCCATGCGCCCGTTTTGATAACTTACGGCGAATATCTGGAGCCGACTGAGTGAGAAATCATTTTTTAAGATCACTTTTCCTCTTCACTTTCGGGATCAATCTCAGTGAATCTGCGAAGGGCTTCTCTCAGTCTACTAGGAATTTACCAGGAGCTTAAAACAGTTTACTTAAACCTCCAACTGGCCACGTTCGCCGTCTCATTTTGGGTACCGGGCCATGGAGTATCACATGGGAAGACCAGTGTTTCTTCTTTAAGCCTGGGATCAAATCTACCCATTTTTCAGGATACAGTCAAAGGAGTGGGGCTGGAATTATTAGCTCCCCTCTGTAAGAGGAGAAAAAAAAGCGACCAGCGCCATTTTTTCTACCGGAGGCATCCCCCCCTGCTCTAGATGGGGGTGTAACAGACTTTACACCAAAAGCTTTTCCTTCCTGGTCAGACTTAGTCCCGTCCCTTACCGACGCAGGCGTCACACTCGTCCCTCCCGGTTTACCACCGGGGACGGGGTGGGGATGCACCAGGGGTAACCTGACGGCCATCCCTGACTGACGTCCAGCCCTTTACCTCGCTTGCCTCTGATGCCACCCGGGTGCAATCAGAGTAACCTTCCAGAATGTTTTCCAGGCTAATACCCCTGGGGGACACATTTGTCACCTGAGTGCCTGTGACGACCCTAAGTATATTCCTGACCACAGCAAGACCGATACATACATGAAACTGAGAGGTTCCTTCCAAGTGTTACCACACCGGTATAAGAGCCTCCTTTGGTCCACTAAGAGCCAGTGTTTTCCAAAGGGGAAAAAAAAACCACTGCAGCTCCAATCTGAGTCATCTTTAACCTCAGAGATGAGTTAGAGCTCCATCTAGCTTCCGAATTTCGCCTAGCGAGGCTAGGCGCTTCCTGACTACCAATCCAGTTTGGACCTGGCACAGTACAGTAGCAACATAGATTACAAGTCCTTGAAAGCCCATGATCCGATAGATTAGGGTTAGTACTTTAATTCCCCAAAGGGGTTATGAAATGGTCAAAAAGACCGTAAAGTTGACCGAGAAAGGAGACTTCGTCCACATTTTGCCCTTTTTTGGGGTGGGTTCCTAAAGAAGACATTGGGTTGCCTCTTGGCTTTGGGCAGGTCGGTAAAACCCCCGACGGGTTTTTTGCCAAAAGCCTTTTAGGCCCGCGCAAAAACCGCAAAAGGGGGCCCCTCATTGTTTCCCAAGGGCGTTTCATTCTTTCACACAACACACTGAGGATTAGTAAAGTACAGAAAAAAAAACTGTTTGCTGGAGAACAAAGAATAGAGCTCCAAGCTTTACCTTGTCTTGAAGGGCCCGACGAGCCCCCAAATAAAGGGGTTGCGAATGATTAGACATGGGATTTGGCCTCCGAGGGGCGAATTCAAACTGGGCCAGAGACAGGCTGGACGCTCAACTTTTGGTAAAAAGTTTTATTAAAAATTAAAAAGGGATAGAGAAAGCTTCTGACATAGGCTCAGAAGGGGGGAAAAAATACCCCCTCCCAGTCTTTACTGTCTGTTTATATACTCCAGTCTGTAAGAAAAA
Organism: Odocoileus hemionus; assembly: GCA_020976825.1. Lineage (NCBI taxonomy): Eukaryota > Metazoa > Chordata > Mammalia > Artiodactyla > Cervidae > Odocoileus > Odocoileus hemionus. The sequence continues at coordinate 2,199 of JAJLRB010000052.1, forward strand.
GGGTCATAAAAAAAGAATTACCCAAAAATTCATCCCCCGGGCCCTAAAACTATTGACTTGAATTTGAGAAGGGTAAATTTCCAACAAATAATTTCATTTTTCATAGATTTGGGGAACAAAACTGAGTAAATAAATTTAGGCCCTTTTGGGGGAACCAACTAATGATAGAGCTGAGGTTTTTAAAATGCTTAAGACAACATTTTTCCCTACAAAAAAAAAATATTGGGCAATCAAGGTTTGAAGTATTTTAGGTGAACCAGGGTCTGGCAAAACACACTTTTAAGAGAAACCTCTTTTTAAATTTTATAGAGAAGGAAAAACATATCGCTGGTTTTTTTCTTCCTGCCCCTTTTGGAGATAAAAAAGTCTGGGCCCCGCACTTTTTTTTTCCTTTTTGGAGACCCCTGGGGTTCCTGCCTGTTACCCCCTCGAACCATCCCTTTCCCTTTCCCGCCTCAAAAAATTCCTGAGTTGCCCCTTCTAAATAACAGGAGTCCTTCGTCGGGGAAAAAACACGATGGTTGAAGGCCATCCCCCCGTAACTCGAGAATATAACCCAAGGTCCCCGCCGCAACTCGAGTAAAACTAGACTTCCCCCCAGCGAGATGAGGCCAATTCCCCTGCACTGCATGCAGAGCGCTTCCCATGATACCCATGAAACTATGTCAGCGAGCCTCTACTATGCTTGATGTGCGATGTCGGAGACAGTCACCATCAAATGACACTATTCACATAGTAACAGAGCGGACCACGGATGTCACACCAGCATCGCATAAAGTAGCTCCATGGGCCGGACAGATCACCATCAAGATGAGGCCATAGCTTCCACCCTAGCATTGCGACTCCAGAGCTATCAACGTTCCCACCCGAACACCTCATAAGCACGATCTGAGTGCTTGACTCCCATTAAGCAAATTCCAGTGGTCCCCGATAACAAATGGCCAAGTCCTAGAGGAGTACCTAGAGTTGAGACATGTGCAACTACGAGTGTACTGCGCCGTGGTAACCCCCACAACTTTCCTCGAGGAGATGAATAGCTGATTGCCTGGCTTAGACTCACAGAAGGCTTAGGCCTAACTTTCCATCAAGCCCCTCAGAGCAGAGAGCTTCTCTCAGTAGTAGGTACGAGAAGAGGTGGACCCAGAGATTGCTTGCGTCGAAGCGTGGAGTATATACACCAAGAAGCCCTGACTCAAAAGTAGGCCGGCGTGTTACCTTGGACCAGTGGCTCGCAACTATAGTCTAGTCCTCTTTCATCTCACAAGGTGAAGGGATGTCTGAATCCCGCTGTGGAGATCCCCTAGAGTGAAGCCCTTGGTCCTTCGCGACTACCTTTCGACAACGGGAAATGCCTCACATAGCCTGTAACACCTTGAGAGGCAACAGGCAGAGCTCATGCTGCTTCAAAGAATTGTATGATGACCGGAGCCGGGACTATCCTCATGAACATTTGAGCAGGAATCCCCAGTATCCCCTGTCGGCTACAGGAAAAGGGACCCCCTGGGTCTCCCGACCACTCATCTGAGAAGCCGTCCCTTTGAAAGGTTGTTGCTGGAAACGATTAGACGGGATTCTTGGCCTCCCGGAGGAGACGAATTCAATCCGGGGCCAGAGACGAGGGCTGGAGTCGCTCAGAGCTTTTGTGTAATAAAGTTTTATTAAAGTATAAAGGAGATAGAAGAGGGAAAGCTTTCTGACATAGGCATCAGAAGGGGCAAAAGAATACCCCCCCTCCGTATTCTTTAGCTTGTTGTTATATAGTCCACTCACAGTACTGTTAATGAAAAGGATGTCATAAAATTTAGATATGATCCAGGTAATATTCATCCGGTTGGCCATAAAACGATTGACTTGAATCTTGTAGAAGGGCAGAATACCAACAAATAATTTCATTTACATAGATTAGTGGAAACAATACCTGAGTAAGTAAATTTAGGCCATTTGGCGGAACCAACTTGAAGATAGAGTCTGGGGTTCATTAACATAGCTTAAGACAACATTTCCATACGAAAAAGAAACATGTATTGGTTAACTCAAGGTTTGAGAGTAGTTAGCTTCAGGTGAGACCAGGTGTCATGGCAACACAGCACATTTAAGAGAAACTCTCCTTTTAAATTTGTATAGAGAAGGAAAAACATATCGCTGGTTTTGTTTCTTCCTGCCGCTTAAGAGAGATAAAAAATGTCTGGCACCTGCAAGCTTCTTTTTTTCCACTTTGGAGACCCCTGGCCTTCCTGCCTGTTACCCTCATCATTCGCCCCCCTTTTCTTTTAGGAGAATTATGTTGCCTAGGGAAAATGGGCGTCAGTTTTCATTCCATAACTGCTTCACAAGAGCTGACAAGGGGCAACGTTGTCCCTAAAATTGGTGAGGCAACATATTCTCCTAAATCCTCATAGTGAGGATGTTCTGATCCAGGGGCCCCCAAATAGTAGCGGACGTGGAGAAGCATGCAGTGATAGCAGGAGAGTTTGAGCAACCATTTGTAACTTAAAAGCTTTCATGCGACTAGAAACAAATCCAGTTACACAGTTAGCAGATGCAGGGAGCAAACAGCAAAAACAAAACAATCAGAATTATTGTAATTAAGATAGTTTTCTTCACCATGGGGAACTAGTTAACGTATCCCAAAGTGAGGCAATGTTGAGGCTTCAGGAGTATCCATCGGCCCCAATCATCTTGTTCATGGTGTTTAGTAAAATGAGTAACATTAGTGCTCATAGATCAGGTATATATGTGCAGCATATGGGGTATGAATAATGGCACAAGTTTTTCCTCTTTTGTGCATCTGCTGTCAGAACTATCTAAAGCCAATCTATTTTGTAAAAACTCACGCTTTCTAATTTGCGTGTTTTGTTCAGCATTACGTAGCTGAAAATAGCTTTTTGAGAATCTAGTAACATCCAGTTGAGTAAAATTAGTCAAAGCATCTACTCGTAGCATAACATCTGTAGTTCCAAAGAGGTGAACAAAATCACTGCAGCCAAATAATCATACCAGTGAAAGTACAGACCTTAGCCCACCGAGTTTTTAATGTGTGGGTAAATTAGCAAGGCTTTTCCTGGAAGCTCTGAAAATATAAAAGCTTGATTATTAGAAGCAGTGAGGTAGTAAATGCTGAGACTCAGGGTGCATCTCCCTATCCAACCAGGGGGAAGCCATTTGCCCATAGGTAAGAGCCCACATATCCAGTAGGAAGTCCCGTTTGGAGCAAGCCATCGTGACATGAGATATCCAGTCCCAATTAGTGCCTGCCAGGCAAAGGGAGGTCCTGAACTGAGGTTGGAAATCACGGACGGGAGTGATTATGTTCACTATTTCCTGAGGCAAAAATCCAATTGTTTCCAATCATTGTAATTAACGGTTGTGTTGGCTTAACTTATTTGGGGGGATGGCTCTAGTTTTATTCCCAGCATATAGGGGGCAAGTATGATATTAGATGTCCTTTTCTTAGGAGTTAGCCAATATAACCTCATCCCATATTTGATAAACATCAGCAGTAAACTAAAAAAACCTATTAGATCTAGACCTATTTGTCTTATGTGCAGCAAAAATATCATTAAACTGAGCCACAGTGTATAATCAAAATTAAAAGTCATCATATGTCCATAGTTAAGTACAGGTAAGTTTTGCACCAGTCCATTTTACGGGTTGTTAGATGTCATCAGATGAAGAAGAGGCATCACATATGATTGTTGTTGAAGGTATTCGCAGACTTGGAGAAAGTCTTTTTCCTTGAAGTGGAGATGTCCACCACGGGAAGCCTTCCACTGATGAAGAGGGGGAGTGCTCTCCGCAGACCCAGCAGGTTAGACCGATTGTGGAATGCAGCATAGGAGTGAGCCAGGACAGGAAGGCATTGTCTTGAGGATCAAATGGCAGACTTCAGGATTTTCTGGAGTCAGCAGAAGTAGGCTCACATAGATTATCAGAGCCCATCTGAAACGTATACAAAGCCCAGAGCATAAAAAGTAAAGACATAAAATGACATCACTTAGTTTTGGTCAGGGTGCCATCTCTTGACTCGAGTGTGATGCACCCATGAATCAGTTCCTGGCACTTTGACAGCTGTGGGAGAAGAAAGAATAACCTGGTAAGCGGGCCTTCCCAGAGGGCTCGAGGGATGAGCCCCCAGATCCCAATGTTTTTATAAGGACCTCAGTTTAGGTTCCTGGCTCAAATAGAGGCTTGCTGGATTCAGAGGCTGGGTCAGGAGTCGTCTCCTGGAGTTCTGTTAATGCCTGTTGAAAAGCTGAGAGCTGAGTTACATAATTAGTTAACTCCCAAGGCTTCAGGATCTATAACAATGTCTGTACTTAAGAAAGGCCTTCCATATAATACATTCAAAGGGGGGGACAGCCCCTCCTTTTTGGGGGCAGTTTCGAGCCCTCATTAAAGCTATGGGTAGGACTTTAATCCAGTTGTCCTGCGTTTCTTGAGTTAATTTGTGCAGATGTCTTTTGATAATGTCATTAGCTTTTTCTCAAAACCTTTCCTGAGGATTTGGGTCTCCAGGAGCAGTGTAAGTGATACTCTATTCCTAGAGCTTTAGACACCCCCCCTGATTTACAGCAGCTTTAAAGGCGGAGCCATTGTCACTCTGAAGGCTCCGTGGCAGCCCAAACCTGGGGATAATTTCATGGATTAAAATCTTTATAACCTCTTTAGCTTGTTCACTACGACAGGGGAAAGCCTCAATCCATCCAGTAAAAGTATCCACCCAAACTTGTAAGCAAGAATATCCATTAGCTTTTGGCATATGAGTAAAATCAATTTCCCAGTCCATTCTTTCTCCAGGATACTTTCCCTTTCGTTGTAACCCAGATTTGGCTAGCTTTTCAGTCTTTGGGTTATTTTTTTTCTGACAAACCTCACATCGTTTGATAATGTTCTTTAAAGTTTTCATTACATTTTTACCTTCAAACAAACGAGAAGCCATCTGGTAAGTACTTTCTACACCCAAATGAAAACTCTGATGTAAACCCTTAAGAATTTTCCACTGAGCATTCTCTCAGGAATTATTAATCGTCCATCCTCGGACTGTAACCATCCTTTATCAGTAATCTTTGCTCCTCTTTTTCTCATATCTTTCTAATTCTTCCTCAGTATATTGTGGTTTTTCTGTTCCACAGGACCTGTCCAGATCAAAGGCGTCTGTAAGGGAAGGGGTTTCGTAAAGTTCTGCTTTTTTTGGCTTGAGAGTCAGCTAACAGGTTACCGGCAGCTACTTTACTCCCATCCCTGCTGTGCCCTTTGCAATGCATAACTGCTACTTCTTTAGGACAATAGATAGCAGTTTAAAAGTCTCTCGATCTCTCTGAAATGCTTAATAGGTTCTCCGGTTGCTGTTTTAAACTGTCTTTCTTTCCATATTGCAGCATGAGCATGTAAAGTCAAATAAGCATACTTAGAATCAGTGTAAATATTCACACGTTGCCCTTTGCTTAACTCTAGAGCTCGGGTCAGGGGGGCCACAAGCTCCGCTAACTGGGCACTGGTTCCCTGGGGGAGAGATTTTGCTTCCAAAACCTGTTCAGCAGCAGTCACCACAGCATAACCTGCGTTTTTTACGCTTTCCATCCCGAACAAAAGAACTGCCATCTGTAAATATTTCCATGTCAGGATTGTCTAATGGGGTATCCATTAGATCTTCCCGAGCTGCATAGTTTTTAAAGTTAAAAATTGGGAGCAATCATGATCAGGTGTTTCATTTTCCTTCTCAGGAAGGAAAGTAGCAGGATTTAAATTTCCACAAACTTTAAGCTTAGTTACTGGTCCTTCTAACAATAGTGACTGATATTTAAGAAGCCTACTGTCTGTCATCCAAATATTAACTTTAGAATTTCAAGATTCCAACTCACATCATGAGAAGTCAGTACAGTAAGGTTTCGTCCATTAATTATTTTCAAAGTTTCAGGTGCTAATAAAGCCGTGGCTCCCAATTACTCTTAGGCAGTGGGGCCACCCACGTGCAATTACATCTAATTCTTTGCTTAGATATGCAATAGGTTGCTGATGAGGCCCTCGGGGTTGTGTCAAAAAAACTCCCAAGGCCATACCTTTTCTTTCAGTGACAAACAAGTTAAATTTTGACCCTGTGGGCAAACTCAAAGCCAGAGCTTGCAGGAGAGCAGTCTGAAGAACCTTAAAAGCCTTTTGAGTATCTGGAGACCAAACCAGTTTGTCGGTTTGGGCCTGCTGAGTTTCAGCTATAAGTTTATATAAAGGCCGGGCAAGTTCCCCATAGCCCGGAATCCAAATACGACAGTAGCCTGTGATTCCCAAAAATCCTCTCAATTGCCTTAAAGTCATAGGTAGGGGATGGTTTAGTATAGGTTTAATTCTCTCAGGACCTATATGGCCCTAGTCCCTTCTGATATGATTAGGCCCAGATATCTAACAGATTGTTGACAAAGCTGAGCCTTTTCTCTTGAAGCCTTGTAACCGCAGCCTGCCAGAAAGTTTAAGAAATCTTCTGAGGCTCGTCGTGAACAAGCTTCCTCTGTCTCAGCACAGAGCAAAATATCATCTACATATTGTAACACTACCGCTTCAGAGCTATTAAAGTTTTTGTAGATCCCGTGACAAGCTTTGTCCAAATAAGTGAGGACTGTCACGAAATCCCTGGGGCAAAACTGTCCAGGTTAACTGAGAGAAAGCTGGCTGCGTGGGGTCTTCAAAGGCAAATAGAAATTGACTTTCTTTCCGCCAAAGGCACTGAATAGAAGGCATCTTTCAAATCAATTACTGAGAAATATTTGGGCTCATTCAGGAATTTCAGACAATAGAGTATAGGGAATTAGACACCACAGGGTGTAAAGGAACCACAGCCTCATTTATTATTCGTAAATCTTGAACTAGTCTCCATTTACCGTTTGATTTCTTTTATATACCCAAAATAGGAGTGTTGCATGGACTGTTACAGGGAACTAAACAGTCCCTGCCTTTTTAAATTCTCAATGATGGGTTTTAACCCTTCTTTAAACCTCAGGTTTCAGTGGATACTGCTTCTTATGTGGGAATAAGTGTGGGTCTTTGAGCTTGACAACTACAGGAATAGCATTCTGTGCTCGACCCACAGATTTCCATCAGCCCATACTCTAAGATTTACATTTTTGTTCAACTAAAGGGGAGAGAAAGGGAGGGCTCCATATTCATGAAAACAGAGGCATGGACTTTGCTCAGTATATCCCTTCCCAAAAAAGGGGGTGAGGGTGATTCTGGCACGATAAGAAACTCGTGTGAAAATAGCACAGAATCCCAGTTGCAACGATAAAGAATAACTGAAATAATACCTTTTGGCTCGTCCAGACAGTCCCATTACGGAAGCGGATCGGGAAGAAAGTGGGCCAGGGGCTTCATTAAGCACGGAGTAAGTTTGCCCCAGTATCTAAAAGGAAATTGACGGATTGGCCTCCCACCGTTTATCAATACCCGGGGCTCCTCAAGTGTAATTAGGACGGGGGCTTTGTGTGGGGACCCCCGGGCACCTTCAGTCCTGTTGGTCTTGAGAGTCAGACCCCTGAGACCTACGCCTCTGGGGCCAGTCTCTCCTCCAGTGTGGTCCCTTGCAGGGACCGGACTTGGAGCCGGGGGCGGCTTAGATGCCTGAGGGCAATCTCTCGTGCTTGAGATGCCCCTCCTTTCCACAGAGCAATATCAAGCCCATCCCGTTTTCAACCCTGGTCCCTCTGGGCATTTTTCTCAGGCTGCTTAACAACGGTTTTCATAGCCCATTGCGAGAGCAAATTCCGCCTTTTTTTTCCTTCGTCTTTCTCTGCCTTTCTTTCTTTTCCTCATATTCCCCTTCCATAATAGACTGTCTGAGCCAGTTGTAACAGATTATCTAAAGACTGATTTGGTCCAAGCGCCCGTTTTGATAACTTACGTCGAATATCAGGAGCCGACTGAGTGAGAAATCTATCTTTTAAGATCACTTTTTTTTTTTTTTCCCTCTTCACTTTCAGGATCAATCTCAGTGAATCTGCGAAGGCTGGGCTTCTCTCAGTCTATCTAGGAATTTAAACCAGGAGGCTTCGAACAACAGTATTATACTTAAGAGAACCCTCCAACTGGCCACCGTTCGCCGTCCTCCCAGTGGTACCGTGGCCATGGAGTATCACATAGAGAAGACCAGGTGTTTCTTCTTTAAGCCCTGGGGATCAGTCAATCTATCCCATTTATTCCCAGATTTTTTTCAGGATACAGTTCAAAGGACGTGAGGCTGGAATTATTAGCTCCCATCTGTAAAGAGAAAAAAAGCGACCATCGCCATTTTTTTTCTACCGGAGGCATCCCTCCCTGCTCTAGATGGGGGTGTAGACTAGACTTTACACCAAAAGCTTTTCCTTCCTGGGTCAGACTTTAATTAGTCTGTCCCTTATATCGATACCGACGCAGGCGTCACACTCGTCCCTCCCCCGTTTCTATTCTACCACCCGAGACGGGGTGGGGATGCACCAGGGGTATGACCTGACTTGGCATCCCTGACTGACGTCCAGCCCTTCACCTCGCTTGCCTCTGATGCCACCCGGGTGTGCAATCATAGTAACCTTCCAGAATGTTTTCCAGGCTAATACCCCTGGGGGGACACATTTGTCACCTGAGTGCCTGTGCACGACCCTAAGTATATTCTGAACCACAGCAAGACCGATACATATACATGAAACTGAGAGGTTCCTTCCAAGCTGTTTACCACACACCACCGGGACCGGTATAAAGAGCCTCCTCTGGTCCACTAAGAGCCTTATGTGTTACCAAAGGAAAAAAAAAAAGCCACTGCTAGCCAGCTCCAATCTGAGTCATCTTTAACCTCAGAGATGAGTTTAGAGCTGCTACCATCTAAGTCATCCGAACTTTCCATGCCTAGCGAGGCTAGGCGCTTCCCTGACTACCCAATCCAAGTTTGAGACCTAGGCCACAGTACAGTAGCAACAACATAGATTACAAGTCCCTTGAAAGCCCTATGAATGCCCAGATAGATTAGGTTAGTACTGTTATAATTCCCAAGGAGTTAAATGAAATGGTCAAAGAGAACCGTAAAGTTTGACCGAGAAAGGAGACAGTTCAATCCCACACGCTTTGGCCCGTTTTCTAGGTCGGTTCCTGTTAAGAAACATTGGTTGTCCCATGCTTTGGTCATTGGCAAGGTGCGGTATAAAACACAAAACCTCCCGACAGGTTTTTGCCAAAAGCCTTAAGTAGGGTCCGCCGCAGAAGAACCCGCAGAGGAGGGGGCATCCTCATTTGGCGTTTCGCAAAGGGCGTTGTCCATTCAGTCCTTGCACGACAAGGCACACTGGAGGAGTTTAGTAAAGTACAAGCAGAAAACATGTTTTGCTAGGAGAACCACAGAACTTAGAAGCTCCAAAGCATCCTTATAACCTTGTCTTGAAGGAGTTCCCTGTACGATCGCCCCCAAGATGTAAAGGTTTGTTGCTGAATGATTAGACATGGGATTCCTTGGCGCTCCCCGGAGGAGACGAATTCAATCTGGGGCCAGGAGACCGAGGCTGGATCGCTGCAGAGCTTTTGTGTAATAAAGTTTTAATTAATAGTATATAAAGGAGATAGAGAAAGCTTCTGAACATAGGCATCAGAAGGGGGCAAAAAGAATAACCCCCCTCCTAGTCTTTAAGCTGTCTGTGTTAGATATAGTTCACTCACAGTCTGTTAGTCTAATGAAAAAGGATGTTCATAAAATTTTTAGAATGATACGCAGATAATGATTCATCCCTGGGCCATAAATAAAAAAACTATTGACTTGAAGCTTGTAAGGACTGGGTCTAGGAATTTAGATACTCCTCAAACAACAATAGTTTCAATTTACAGTAGATTAGGGGTGCAACAATACCTGGTAGTAAGTTAAATTTGTAGAGAACATTTTAGTGCGGATTGAACCAGACTTGAAGATTAAGAGTCTGGGAGTTATCTAGTTAACATGCCTTATCGACATCATTTCCATACAAGAATTTGTAAACTGTATTGCGTGTAACTCAAGGTTTGAGAGTAGTTCAGCCCTTTTCAGGTGGACAAGGTGTTCATGGCAACCTCAGCAGCTTAAGAGAAACCTCCCTTTTAACTTTGTATAGAGAGACGAAAAGACTACTATGGCGGCGTTGTTTCTTCCTGCGCTTGAGAGAGATAAACTGGTCTCTCGGCATCATGCAGCCCTCCTTTTTTTCCATTGGAGGACCCCTGGCCTTCCTGGCCTGTTACCCTCTCAGAACCATCCCTTTTGCCCTGCCCAGCCTCAAAGAGATTCCTGAGTTGTCATTCTAACTAGACAGGAGTCCTGTCGTCGGTGAACAAACACGAGTTTTGAAGGCCATCCCCATAACTCGAGAATAAAACCTATGTCCCCGCCCCAACTCGAGAAAAACCATGAGACTATCCCCCTCGAAGCCAGATGAGGCCTATTCCACTACATGCATGCAGAGCACTTCTTTCCCCCAAACATTAAGGACCCTCGACATGCTTGATGGGTCCGACGTCCCCAAAAAAACTGTCCAAAAGTCTAGGGGGGCCAGGTCACAACGGCAACACGGGGAGACCCAGGTCCCCCAAATAAACTGATTGGGCCCTTTCCCCTGATTGATTCCCAACCCTCCCCCCTTTTTCCCCTCAAACAGACCGGGGGCTGGGCTTCCTTTAGGCAACTCCAGAATTCCCCCCCAACACGCCCAAATGGAGGAACACCAAGTTCAGCACAGCAAGTCGAGGGGAAAGCTCCGTGTACACCAAACGTCTCAAGTGAAGGGGATTCCCTGGCTTCGACTCAAAACGTGCCCCATTAACACCCAAAACCCCCAAGGGGAGAAATTTTCCCCAGCAATAGTAGGGAGTAACACTGAGTTTGCGCCCCCAAGTGGAATAGACACCCGGGAAACCCCGACTCAAAGGAGGTCGGGTTTCCTTGCTGTAGTTTGGGAAAACAGGCTCCCCTTTCATCTCACAAGATGAAGGGAAAAAAAAAGCTGAATCCCTGTGGAGACCCCTTTGGGAAACCCTAGGTCCCTGCCTCTTTTGACGGAATGCCCCCCACCCTTTTACCCCTCACAGGGAGGCGGGTTTCACGCTTCAAAAAATGGAGGACCATTCTTGAAAAAATTTAGAATCCCCAAAACCCCTGGCTACTGGAAAAGACCCTGGGTCCCCCCCCCCACCCTTGAACTGAAAGGGTTGTTGCTGAACATTGACGCGGGACTTGGCCCCCGGGGGAGACGAATTCAATCCGGGGGCCGAGATGAGGCTGGTCGCTCAGAGCTTTGTGTAATAAATTTTTTTTAAAGTAAAAAGGAGAAGAAAAGCTTCTGACATAGGCACAGAAGGGGGCAAAAAATACCCCCCTCCTTGTTTTTACGTCGTTATATAGCCCCCAAGTCTGTTAATGAAAAAAGGATTCATAAATTTTAAAATGATACCAGATAATTCACCCCTGGCCATAAACGATTGACTTAAATCTGTAAAAGGGGTAGAATACCAAAAAATAATTTCATTTACATAGTTAGGGAACAATACCTGATTAAGTAAATTTAGGGCCATTGGGGGAAATCAATTTTGAAAAAGAGTCGGGGTTTTCATTAACATAGTTTAAACAATTTTTCCATACGATAAAGAAACTTTTTATTCAACTAAAGGGTTTTAGAGATTAGCCAGGTGAGACCAGGTGTCATGGCAACACAGCACTTTAAGAAAAAACCTCTTTTAAATTGTATAAGAAAAAAAACATATCCTGGTTTGTTTCTTCCGCGCTTAAGAGAGATAAAAATCGGGCACCTGCAGCTTTTTTTTTTCATTTGGAGACCCCTGGCCCTTCCCCTGTTACCCTCTCTTTCCCCCCCTTTTTTTTTTAGGGAATTATGTTCCTGGGAAAAGGGGCGCGTTTCTTTCCAAACGCTTCCGAGCTGACAAGGGCGTTGCCCAAAATTGGGGGGAAAAAACATATTCCCCTAATCCTCATAGTGGGGGTTTGTCCAGGCCCCCAAAATATATCAGGAGAAGCCATGATAGCGGGTTTTGAGCAACCATTTGTAACTAAAAGCTTCATCACTAAAACAAATCCAGTTACACAGTTACAGATGCAGGGCAAACAGCAAAACAAACAATAAAATTATTGAAATTAAGTAGATTTCCACCGGGAACTATTAACGATCCCAAAGGAGGCAATAGGGGCCTCGGATATCCAGGGCCCCAATCATCTTTTTCATGTGTTTAGTAAAAAAGTAACTTTTAGTGCTCTTTCAGGTATATAGTGCAGCATTGAGTATGAATAGGGAAACAAGTTCCTCCTTGTGCAGCGTCAAATACTAAACCAATCATTTTTAAAACCCCCCTTTTCTAATTTCGTTTTTCACTTAAAGCTAAATCTTTTGAGAATCTCGAAATGCTTTTTGGTAAATTAGTCAAAGCACTACTCGACATAACATAGTTCCCAAAGAGGGGACAATCCTCCCCAGCCAAAAAATCAACCAGTGAAATACAACCTTCCCCCACCGATTTAAGTGAGGTAAATTAGCAAGGCTTTTCGGGAAGTCTGAAAATATAAAGCCTGAATAAATGCTAGACCAGGTGCACTCCCTATAAAGCGGGGGAAGCCAAGCCCATGGGTAGGGGGCCACAAACCATAAGTCCCGTTTGGACAAGCCACGTGACGAGATATCCACCCCAATTATGAGCCAACAAAGGGAGTCCTGAACGGGGGTTAAAAAAACAGGGGAATGATTACGTTACAATTTCTTGAGGCAAAAATCCCTTTTGTTTCCAAATCATTGTAATTAAGTTGTTGGCAAATTTGGGGGGATGCTCAGTTTTTCCCCAGCAAAGGGGGCAGTAGATATTAGACGTCCCTTTTCAGAGTTAGCCAAATAACCTCACCCATATTTGAAAACACCAAAAAAAACCCATCAGATCTAACCTTTTGGGTCTTAGGCACAAAATAGCTTTAAAACTGAACATGTATAATCAAAATTAAAAGTCACATTATCCATAGTTAAGGTACAAGTATTACCCCATCCATTCTAGGTTTTAGATGTCACCAGAAAGAAAGGCATCACATGTGATTGTTTTTGAAGATTCACAGATTTGGAAAAAGTTTTTTTCCCTTAAGGGGAATATCCACCAGGGAACCTTCCACTATGAAGTGGGGAGTTCCCCAGACCCCAGCACTTAACCCCATTGTGACTGTACTAGGATGAGCCCAACAAAGCATTGCCCGAGATCAAAGGGCAACCCAGGATTTCTGGAGAAAAAAACTCACATAATTATCAGGCCCCTAAAACTACAACCAAGCAAAAAATAAAGACAAAAAATTTGACATCACTTTTTTGGTCAGGGTCCTCTCTTGACTCTATGTAAAGCCCCATGAATCATTTCCCCTGCACTTTGACAGCTGTGGAGAAGAAAGAAAAACCCGGAAAGGGGGCCCCCCCAAAGGGGGGCTCGGGGGGATGACCCCCAGATCCAATGTTTTTTAAGGACCTCATTCCGGGCTCAAAAAAGAGGCTTGCGGATTCAAGGCGGGGGTCGGGCCGTCTCCGGGATTCTTTTAAATCCCCGTTGAAAACTGAAGCTGAGTTACATAATTAAGTTAACCCCAAGTTTCAGGACTATGACAATGTCGTACTTAAGAAAGGCCTTTCCCATAAAAACATTAAAAGGGGGGACAGCCCCCCCTTTTTGGGGGGTTTTCGAGCCCCCCCCCCATTAAAGCTAGGGGTGGGATTTAACCCTTTTCCCTTTTCTTAGTTAATTTGTCAGGGTCTTTTGAAATGTATACTTTTTAATTTCCGAGAGGGGGTCTCCGGGAGCATGTAAGTGAACTCTATTCCTAGAGCTTTGCCCCCCTGATTTACAGCAGTTTAAAGGGCGGACCATTTCACTCTGAAGGCTCCGGCAGCCCAAACCTGGAAAATTTCATGGATTAAAATATTTAACCTTTTAGCTTGTTCAAAAACGACGGGGGAAACCCTAAATCCACCAGAAAATATCCACCCAAATTTGAAAGCAAGAATACCCATTACTTTGGCTAGAGTAAAATCAATTCCATCTTCCCCCAGATATTTTCCCCCTACGTTGTAACCCTTTTTGGGCTACTTTTCAGTCTTTGGTTTTTTTTGACAAACCTCACATCTTTTAAAATTTTTTAAAAAGTTTTCTTTACATTTTTATTTCAAACAAACAGAACCATCGGTAATACTTTCTACACCCAAATGAAACTCTGAAAAACCCCTTTAAAAATTTTTTCCACTGAGCATTCCGGGAATTTTTAACGCCCACCCTGGGATGTACCCCTTTTTATCAGTAATCTTTGCTCCTTTTCCAATCTTTCTAATTCTTCCCATATTTTTGTGTTTTTCTTTTTCCACAACCGTCCAGATAAAAGCGTCGTAAGGAAGGGGTTTCGTAAAGTTCTTTTTTTTCTGGGGTCACAAACAGGTTCCCGGGCACTACTTTACCCCCTCCCTGCTGTCCCTTTGCAATGCATAACTGCACTTCTTTAGACAATAATAGCATTTTAAAAGTCCTCATCTCTCTGAAATGCTTAAAGGGGTTCTCCGGGTTCTGTTTTAAACTTCTTTCTTCCATATTGCAGCATGACATGAAAGAAAAAGCATACTTAAAACAGTGTAAATATTCACACTTTTGCCCTTGTTTTAACTCTAGGCTCGGGTCAGGGCCACAACCCCGCAAACGGGGCACTGGTTCCCTGGGGAAGATTTTGCTTCCAAAACCTTTTTCAGCTCACCACAGCTAACCTGTTTAACGCTTTCCATCCCGAAAAAAAGAACTCCCACTGTAAATATTTCCATTCAGATTTCTAATGGTATCTATTAGACTTCCGAGCTGCAATTTTAAATTTAAAAAATTGGGGAGCAATCAGACAGGGTTTCTTTTTTCCTTCTCGGGAAGGAAAGAAACAGGATTTAAATTTCCACAAATTTTAAGCTTAGTTACTGCCTTTCAACAATATGACGAATTTAAGAAGCCTACTGCTGTCTCCAAATTAACTTAGAATTCAAGATTCAACTCACACAGAGAAGTCTAAAGAAGTTTCGCCCATTAATTTTTTCAAATTTCAGTGCTAATAAACCCCGGGGGCTCCAATTACCTTAGGCGTGGGGCCCCACGGCAATTACATCTAATTCTTTCTTAGATTAAATAGGTTGCTGATGAGCCCTGGGGGTTTGCAAAACCCCCAAGGCCAAAACCTTTTTCTTCAGTGACAAACAATTAAATTTTGCCCCAGGGGGCAAAAAAAGCCAAGCTTGCGGGAAGCATCTGAAAACCTTAAAACCTTTTAGTATCGGGAGCCCAAAAACCAGCTTTGGGTTTGGGCCTGCGGGGTTTCAGCATAATTTTTATATAAAGGCCGGGCAATTTCCCCATGCCCAACCCAAAAATACACAGTAGCCTGTGATTCCCAAAAACCCTCTCATTCCTTAAAGCATGGGTAGGGGATGGTTTTAGTATAGGTTTAATTCTCTCAGGACCTATTGCCCTAGTCCCTTCTAATGATTGGGCCCCAGTTTAAAAAACAGATTGTTACAAAGCGAGCCTTTTCTCTTGAAGCCTTGAAAAACCCGCAGCCTGCCAGAAAGTTTAAAAAAATCTTCTGGGCTCGTGAAAAACTTCCTCTGTCTCAGCACAGAGCAAAATATCATCACATTTTGTAACACTACCGCTTCAGAGCTTTTAAAATTTTTGAACCCCGTAAACTTTGTCCAAATAAGTAGGACTTCACGAAATCCCGGGCAAAACTGTCCGGGTTTAAAATGAGAACCGGTGCGGGGGGTCTCAAAGAAATAAAATTGACTTCTTCCCCCAAAAGGGAACTGAATAGAAGGCTTTTTTTTAAAATAAATTACTGAAAAAATATTTGGCTCATTCGGAATTTCAGAAAATAGAGTATGGGGATTAACACCCACAGGGTGTAAAAGGAACCAAGCCTCATTTATTATTCGAAAATTTTGAACTAGCTCCTTTTAACCTTTTTGATTTCTTAACCCAAAATAGAGTGTTGCATGGACTTTACGGAACTAACAGTCCCTCCCTTTTTTAAAATCTAAATGAGGGGTTTTTTTAACCCTTCTTTAACCTCGGGTTAGGGATACTGCTTTTTATGGGGGAAAATAAGTGGGGGGTTTTTTGAGCTTGAAAACTACGGGAAAAATTCTGTCCCGACCCACAGTTTTCCATCAGCCCAACCTAAGATTTAATTTTTTCAACTAAAGGGAGAGAAAGGGGGGGCTCCTATCATGAAAACAGGGGCAGGACTTTGCTCATAAACCCTTCCCAAAAGGGGGTGGGGGTGATTCGGCACGATAAAAAACCGTGTAAAATAGCACAGAATCCCAGTTGCACGATAAAGAATAACTAAATAAATTTTTGGGCTCGTCCAAATCCATTAGGGAAGGGGAGGGGAAAAAGGGGGCCGGGGGCTTCTTTAAGCACGGAGAAAAGTTCCCCCAGTATTAAAAAAATTGACGGATTGGCCTCCCCCCGTTATCAAACCCGGGGCTCCTCAAGTTAATTAACGGGGCTTTTGGGGACCCCCGGCACCTTCTCCTTTGGTCTTGAAGTCAACCCCTGAACCTCCCCTCGGGGGGCCAGTCTCTCCTCCATTTGGGTCCCTTGCAGACCGACTTGGAGCCGGGGGGCTTGATGCCTGGGAATCTCTCTTGAGTGCCCCTCCTTTTTCCAAGCAAAGCAACCCACCCCGTTTCACCTGGGTCCCTCTGGGCATTTTTTTAGGGCTGCTTAAGAAGGGTTTTTCATAGCCTTGCGAGACTTCCGCCTTTTCCTTCGCTTTCTCTCCCTTTTTTTCTTTTCCCCATTTTCCCTTTCCTTTAATAGACTGCCTACCCCTTTAACGATTATCTAAAGACTTTTTTGGGTCCATGCGCCCTTTTGATAACTTACGCGAATATCTGGAGCCGACTGAGTGAGAAATCTATCTTTTAAGATCACTTTTCCCTTTCATTTTCGGGATCAATCTCAGTGAATCTGCAAAGGGGCTTCTCTCACTATCTGGGTTTACCAGGAGTTTTCAACAGTATTATATTTTAAAGACCCTCCAACGGCCACCGTCCCGTCCCCAGGGGAACCCTGCCATGGGTATCACAAGGAAGA
This sequence comes from Odocoileus hemionus, assembly GCA_020976825.1. NCBI lineage: Eukaryota > Metazoa > Chordata > Mammalia > Artiodactyla > Cervidae > Odocoileus > Odocoileus hemionus. The sequence continues at coordinate 19,329 of JAJLRB010000052.1, forward strand.
CCAGGTTTTCTTCTTTAACCTGGGGATAAAATCTATCCCATTTTTTCGGGATACAGTTAAAAGGATGAGGCTGGAATTATAGCTCCCATCTGTAAGAGAAAAAAAAGCGCCAGCGCCATTTTTTCACCGAGGCATCCCCCTGCTCTAGATGGGGGTGTAACAGACTTTACACCAAAACTTTTCCTTCCTGTAATTTATCGTCCCTTACCGACGCAGGGTCACACTGGGGCCCTCCCGGGTTTCTACCACCGAAACGGGGGGGATGCACCGGGGGTAGACCTAAATCCATCCCGACTGACTCCAGCCCTTCACCCTCGCTTGCCTCGAGCCCCCCCGGGGTGCAATCAAGAAACCTTCCCAAAATTTTTTCCAGGCTAATACCCCTGGGGGGGACACATTTGTCACCTAGTGCCTGTGCACGACCCTAAGAACCCCCTGACCACAGCAAGCCCGGAACATACATAAACTAAGGGGTTCCTTCCAATTTTACCACACCGGTATAAGAGCCTCCTCTGTCCACAAGGCCATGTTACCAAAGGGAAAAAAAAGCCACTGCACTCCAATCTGAGCATCTTTAACCTCAAGTGAGTAGACCCCATCTAGTTTCCGAACTTTCCATCCCTAGCAGGCTGGGCGCTTCCTGACACCAATCCAATTTTGAGACCTAGGCCACAGACATAGCAACATAGTTTTACAGTCCCTTAAAAGCCATGACCGATAGATTGGGTTAGTACTTTTTTTTTCCCCAAGGATTATGAAATGGTCAAAGAGACCAAAAAGTTGCCGAGAAAGGAGACTTCGGTCCCACGCTTTGCCCGTTTCGGGTCGTTCCTGAAAAGACATTGGTTCCTTTGGGCTTTGGGCAGGTCGGTAAAACCCCCACGGGTTTTTTCCCAAAAACCTTATGGGGTCGCCGCAAAACCCCCAAGAGGGCCCTAAATTTTGCTTGGGAAAGGGGCGTTTCTTCATTCACACAAGCACCGAGATTAAAAGTAAGCAAAAACGTTGCAGGAACAAAAAACTAAGCCCCCAACATTTTTTCCCTTTTCTTGAAGACCCCGGACGAGCCCCAAGATGAAGTTTTTGCTGATGATTAGACATGGTTTCTTGCCCCCGGAGAGACAAAATTCAATCTGGGGCCAAGACGAGGCTGGATCGCTCAGGCTTTTGTGAAAAAAGTTTTATTAAATTAAAGGAAAGAAAAAAGTTTCTGACAAGCACAAAAGGGGGCAAAAAATCCCCCCCCCTCCTATCTTTAGCTGTCTGTTATATCCCTCACATCTTTTAATAAAAGGATGTCATAAAATTTAGAATGATACCAGAAATTTCATCCCTGGCCAAAAACTATTGATTTGAATTTTGTAGAAGGAAGAAAACCAACAAAAAATTTTTCATTACAAATTGGGGGAACAAAAACTGAAAAAGTAAATTTAGGCCATTTGGCGGAAAACCAACAGATGATAATCGAGGTTCATTAACATAGCTTAAAAACAACATTTCCATACGAAAAAAAAACATTTTGGGTCAACTAAAGGGTTTTAGAGAGTTATTTATGAACCAGGTGTCAGGGCAACACAGCACTTTAAGAGAAACCCTTTTAAACTTGTATAGAGGGGGGAAAAACATATCGCGGGTTTGTTTCTTCCCCCCTTAAGAGAGATAAAAATGTCGGGCACCGCAGCTTTTTTTTTTCCAATTTGAGACCCCTGGCCTTCCTGCCTTTACCCTCTCAAACCCTCCCTTTTGCCCTGCCCACCTCAAAGATTTTCCTGATTTCCTTCAACTAACAGGAGTCCTTCGTGGGTGAAAAAACAAATTTTGAAGGGCCTCCCCCCATAACCGAGAATAAAACCTAGCCCCCCGCCCCAACCAAAAAACCATGAACACCCCCTCGAAGCCAATGGGGCCTGTTTCCACACATTGCATGCAGAGCACCATGATCCCCATCAAACATTAAGGACCCTCGAAAAGCTTGAGGATCTCGAGACAGTCCCCAAGAACACTTCACAAGTCAGAGGGGCCTAGTCAAAACGGCAACACGAAGGAGATCCAGGTACCCCAAATCAACTCGATATGGGGCCCCCGATTCCCCTGATTGATTCCAGAGCCATCCCCCTTTTCCCATCAAACACAAACCGTGGCTGGACTTCCTTTAGGCAACTCCAGAGATTCCCCGACAACACTGTCCCAATATGGAGGAACACCAAGTTCAGCACAGCAAGTCGAGGAATGCTCCGTGTACACCAAATCGTCTCAACTGAGAGGTGATTCCCTGGCTTCGACTCAAGACGTGTCCCCACTTAACACCAACACCTAAAGGGGAGAATTCTCTCAGCAATATGTATGCGGGAGTAAACACTGAGTTTGCTGCCTCAAGTGGAATAGACACCGAGAAGCCCTGACTCGAAAGGAGGTCGGATTTCCTTGCTGTAGTTTGAATACAGGCTCCTCTTTCATCTACAAGATGAAGGGATGTCTGAATCCCCTGTGGAGACCCTATAGGAAGCCCTAGGTCCCTTGCCTCTTTTCGACGGAATCCTCACTCCTTTGACCCCTCGACGGGCAGGCGGAGTTCACTGCTTCAAATGAAAGGTTTGTTGCTGAACGATTTAGACGCGGGATTTCTTGGCCTCCGGAGGAGACGAATTCAATCCGGGGCCAGAGACGAGGCTGGATCGCTCAGAGCTTTTGTGTAATAAAGTTTTATTAAAGTATAAAGGAGATAGAGGAAAGCTTCTGACATAGGCATCAGAAGGGGGCAAAAGAGTACCCCCCTCCTAGTCTTTAGCTGTATGTTATATAGTCACTCACAGTCTGTTAATGAAAAGGAATGTCATAAAATTTAGAATGGCACAGATAATTCATCCCTGGCCATAAAACATTGACTTGAATCTTGTAGAAGGGCAGAATACCAACAAATAAGTTTCGTTTACATAGATTAGGGGAACAATAACCTATGTAAGAAAAGTGTAGGCCATGTTTGGCGGAACCAACTTGAAGATAGAGTCTGGGGTTCATTAACATAGCTTAAGACAAACATTTCCATACGAAAAAGATAAATGTATTGGTTAACTCAAGGTTTGAGTAGTAGTTAGCTTCAGGTGAGACCAGGTGTCATGGCAACACAGCACTTTAAGAGAAACCTCTTTTAAATTTGTATAGAGAAGGAAAAGACATATATCGCTGGTTTGTTTCTTCCTGCCGCTTAAGAGAGATAAAAATGTCTGGCACCTGCAGCCTCTTTTTTTCCTTTGGAGACCCCTGGCCTTCCTGCCTGTTACCCTCTCGTTGCTCTCCACTAGAAACAAATCCAGTGTTCAACAATACAAATCAGCGTAGCATACAGCAAAAAACCATAACAAAGCAAATTTATTGTATTAATGAATTTCCTCAAGGGAACGAGTTAAAACGCGCCCAATGAGAGATAGGAGCTTCAGAGTATCATGGCCTAATCAGCGGCTTGTGTTTATTAAAATGAGTTACCATTAGAGGTCTCATATCAGTTATATAGGCACATTGATAGAAGATGCACAAGTTCCTCCGTGGCCGGCAGAAAACTAAACCAACTATTTTGTAAAACACGCTTCTAAGTGTGTTGTGTTGCACATTAAACTAAATAGCTCTTTTTGAGAAGCTTTGTTAATCCTTTAGTAAAATTATCCAAACAATCTACTCGTACATAACAGTCTAAGTAGTTCACCAAAAAGGATACAAACCTTATCAACTGCACATATTAAATGCAATTCAATGAAATGACAAACCTTTACCACCGATTTTTAGTGAGGTAATTTAGCAGGCTTTTTTCTGGACGCTCTGAAAATTTAAAGCCATAAGTGAAATGCTGGGGGACCCCAGTTCGTGCGGTCCCTCAAAAACAAAACCAGGGAAGTCCGAAGCCCATATAGTAAGCTCCACTTATGCCAGTAGGGGGGGGGATTCCCCTTTGGAGCAGAGCCCCATGCTGACCTGATATACCATCAACACAGTCCCAAGGAAGTGCAAGAGTGCCAGCAGAAGGAGTCCTGAACTGTGTTGAAAGAACATGCTGAATGATTAACCGTTACAATTTCTTGGAGGCTAAAAGCCCCATTGTAGTTCCACTCTGTTAGTTTTTAATTGTGCTAACTTATGGGGATGCTCGTTTTTGCCCAGCATATATGTGGGGGGGGGGGGGGCAGTAGATATAGTAACGTCCGTTTTCAGGAGTTTAGGTGTCCAAATAAAACCTCATCCGCATTTTATTTTAAAAACACCCATGTAATAAAAAACCATCATTATCTAGACCTATTGGTCTTAATGTGCATCAAAGTTAAGTCATTAAACTGAGACAGTAGGTATAATCAAAATTAAAATCACATTAATGTCCATATTTAAAGTACAGTGTATTAACACCAGTCCATTGCTAGTGTTGTTAGATGTCACCAGACGAAAAAGCATCACATGATTGTTGTTGAAGTATTCTGCAGACTTGGAAAAAGTCATTTCTTTTCCTTGAAGTGGAGATCCAACCCAACGAACCGTTCCACCAGCGAGGGAAGCCTTCCACTGAGGAAGGAGTGCTCCGCAGACCCAGCAGTTAGACCGATTGTGGAATGCAGCATAGGAGATAGACGCCCATACAGGGAAGGCATTGTCTTGAGGATCAAATGGCAGACTCAGATTTCTGGAGTCAGCAGAAGCAGGCTCACATAATTATCAGGCCCATCTGAAAAGTAAACAAAGTCCAGAGCATAGAAAAGTAAAGACATAAAATGACATCACTTAGTTTTGGGGTCAGGGTGCCATCTCTTGACTCGATGTGTGATGCACCCCATGAATCAATTCCTTGGCACTTTGACAGCTGTGGGAGAAGAAAAATAAACCTAGTAAGCCTTCCCAGAGGGGCTCGAGGGATGAGCCCCCCATATCCCAATGTTTTTATAAGGACCTCAGTTCCTGGCTCAAATAGAGGCTTGCTTGCAGACTCAGAGCTGGGTCAGTAGTCGTCTCCTGAGTTCTGTTTAATGCCTTTGAAAAAGCTGAGAGCTGAGTTACATAATTAGTTAACTCCAAAGGCTTCAGATCTAAAACTAATGTCTGTGCATCGTAAGAAAGGCCTTCCATAAATACATTCAAAGGGGGGACAGCCCCTCCTTTTTGGGGGCATTCGAGCCCTCATAAAGCTATGGGTAGGACTTTAATCCAGTTGTCCTGCGTTTCTTGAGTTAATTTGTGCAGATGTCTTTTGATAATGTCATTAGCTTTTTTCAACCTTTCCTGAGGATTGGGGTCTCCAGGAGCAGTTGTAAGTGATACTCTATTCCTAGAGCTTTAGACACCCCCTGAGTTACAGCAGCTCTTTAAGCGGAGCCATTGTCCACTCTGAAGCTCCGTGGCAGCCCAAACCTGGGGATAAATTTCATGGATTAAAATCCTTTATAACCTCCTTAGCTTGTTCACTACGACAGGGGAAAGCCTCAATCCATCCAGTAAAAGTATCCACCCAAACTTGTAAGCAAGAATATTCCATTAGCTTTTGGCATATGAGTAGAAAGTACAATTTCCCAGTCTTCTCCAGATACTTTCCCTTTCGTTGTAAACCCAGATTTGGCTAGCTTTTTCAGTCTTTTGGGTTATTTTTCTGACAAACCTCACATGGGAGTTTTGATAAGGGGTGGGTTACTCTTTAAAGTTTTTCATTACAATTTTATTACCTTCAAACAAACGAGAAGCCATCTGGTAAGTACTATTCTACACCCAAATGAAAACTCTGATGTAAACCCTTAAGAAATTTCTCCACTGAGCATTCTCAGGAATTATTATCGTCCATCCTCAGACTGTAACCATCCTTTATCAGTAATCTTTGCTCCTCTTTTCTCATATCTTTTCTAAATTCGATCCTCATTAGTATTGTGGTTTTTCCTGTTCCACACAGGACCTTCCCAGATCAAAGGCGTCTGCAGGAAGGGGTTTCGTAAAGTGCCCAGAATGCTTTTTCTGGCTTGAAGTCAGCTAACAGTTACCGGCATGGCTACTTTACTCCCATCCCTGCTGTGCCCTTTGCAATGCAAACTGCTACTTCTTTAGGACAATAGATAGCAGTTAAAAAGTCTCGCTCGATCTCTCTCTGAAATGCTTAATTGGTTCTCCTGTTGCTGTTTTAAACTGTCTTTCTTTCCATATTGCACATGAGCATGTAAAGTCAAATAAGCTTTACTTAGAATCAGTGCAATCATATTCACACGTTGCCCTTTGCTTTAATCTCGAGCAGCTCGTCAGGCCAACAAGCTCCGCTAGAACTGGGCACTGGTTCCCTGGGGAGATTTTGCTTCTAAAACTCTGTACCACAGTCACCACAGCGTAACCTGCTTACACGCTTTCCATCCCGAACAAAAGAACTGCCATCTGGAAATATTTCCATGTCAGGATTGTCTAATGGGGTATCCATTAGATCTTCCCGAGCTGCATAGTTTAAAGTTAAAAATAGGGAGCAATCATGATCAGCGTGTTTCATTTTTCCTTCTCAGGAAGGAAAGTAGCAGGGATTTAAATTTCCACAAACTTTAAGCTTAGTTACTGGTCCTCTCATAACAACAATGACTATATTTAAGAAGCCTACTGTCTGTCATCCAAATATTAACTTTAGAACTTCAAGATTCCACTCAAATCATGAGAAGTCAGGTACAGTAAGGTTTTCGTCATTAATTATTTTTTAAAGCTTCAGGTGATATAAACCGTTGGCTCCAATTAGACTCTTAGGCAGTGGGGCCACCCACGTGCAATTCATTCTAATTCTTTGCTTAGATCAGCAATACGGTTGCTGATTGAGGATACTCGGGTTGTGTCTAAACTCCCAAGTCATAATACTTTTCTTCCAGTGACAAACAACGGTTTAAATTTCTGACCCTGTGGGCAAACTCCAAAGCCGGAGCTTGCAGGAGCAGCAGTCTGAAGAACCTTAAAAAGCCTTTTGAGTATCTGGAGACCAAACCAGTTTTGTCGGTTTTGGGCCTGCTGATTTCAGCTATAAGTTTATATAAAGGCCGGGCAAGTTCCCCATAGGCCGAATCCAATTACGACAGTAGCCTGTGAATTCCAAAAAATCCCTCTCAATTGCCTTAAAGTCATAGGTAGGGGATGGTTTAGTATAGGTTTTAATTCTCTCAGGACCTATGGCCCTAGTCCCTTCTGATATGATTAGGCCCAGATAGCTCTAACAGATGTTGACAAAGCTGAGCCTTTTCTCTTGAAGCCTTGTAACCGCAGCCTGCCAGAAAGTTTTTAAGAAATCTTCTGAGGCTCTGTGAACAAGCTTCCTCTGTTCTCAGCACAGAGCAAAATATCATCGACATATTGGTAACACTACTGGCTTCAAGCTATTAAACGTTTTCGTAGACTGTTCCCGTGACAAAACTTTGTCCAAATAAGTGGAGGACTCGTCACGAAATCCTGCTGGGGCAAAACTGTCCAGATTAACTGAGAAGCTGGACTGCTAGGTCTGTCAAAGCAAATAGAAATTTGACTTTCATCCTCACCAAAGGAGACACTGATAAAGCATCTTTACGATAAATCAATTAATGAAATAATTTGCTCTTCAGAATTTCAACAATAGATATAAGAATTGGCACCACAGGATGTGAAAGAATAACTACACCTCATTTATTAGTGCAAATCTTGAACTAATCTCCATTTACCGTGTTGGATTTATCTTTTTATACCCATACTATAGGTAATGTTGCATGGACTGTTACAGGCAAACTAAACATCCCTGCTACTTTAAATTCTCGATGATGGGTTTTACCCTTCTTTACTCCTCATACTTTCAGTGGATACTGATATTCTTATTGGAATAAGTTGGTGGGCTTTGAGCTGACAACTACTAGGAATACAATTCCTGTACTCGACCCACCACCATTTTTTCCATCAGCCCATAACTCTAAATTTACATTTTTCAACTAAATGGAGAAAAAGGGAAGTGCGTCCATAATCATGAAAACTGAGGCCATGGACGTTTGCTCATAGTACGCTCTCACCCAAAAGGGTGAGTTATTCTGAACGATAAAAAAACCCCCCGCGGGAAAATACACTGAATCCCTGTTGCACAGTATAAGAATAACCTAATTAATACCTTTTCTCGCCAAAAGTCCCTATTATACGGAAGCAATCGGATTTATAGTCCGATCGACTACATTAAAACTAGATAAGTTGCGCCCATACTCTTAAAAAAGTGACGGGGCCTCCCACCATGATCAATACCCGCTCCTGCAGGTGAAGTATGAACACGGATTGTGGACCCCCGCACCTCTTCAACCTGATGGTATTGAGAGTCAGACCCCATGCACCTGCGCCTCTGGGCTCTTCTCCTCCTGTTGGTCCCTTGCAACCGGACATGAGCCGGGCGAGCTTAGATTCCTTGAAGCAATCGCGCGTAAGAGATCACCTCCTTGCCACAGCAAGAGCAACCAGCCCTTTTCACCTGTCGCCCTCTGCATTTTATCTCAGAGCTGTTTAAAAGATTCATAGCCATTGCGAGAGCTTCCGCCTTTTCCTTCGTCTTTCTCTGCCTTTCTTTCTTTTCCCTCATATTCCCTTCCATAATAGACTGTCTGAGCCAGTGTAACAGATTATCTAAAGACTGATTTGGTCCATGCGCCCGTTTTGATAACTTACGGCGAATATCTGGAGCCGACTGAGTGAGAAAACTATCTTTTAAGATCACTTTTCCCTCTTCACTTTCGGGATCAATCTCAGTGAATCTGCGAAGGGCTTCTCTCAGTCTATCTAGGAATTTACCAGGAGCTTCAACAGTATTATACTTAAGAGACCCTCCAACTGGCCACCGTTCCCGTCCTCCAGTGGGTACCGTGGCCATGGAGTATCACATAGGAAGACCAGTGTTTCTTCTTTAAGCCCCCGGGGATCAAATCTATCCCAGTTTTCCAGGATACAGTTCAAAGGAGTGAGGTGGGAAATTTTTGCTCCCATCTGTAAAGAGAAAAAAGCGACCACGCCATTTTTCTACCGGGGGCATCCCTCCCTGCTCTAGATGGGGGTGTAGACAGACTTTACACCAAAAGCTTTTTTCCTTCCTGGTCAACTTAGTCTGTCCTTACCGACGCAGGCGTCACACTCGTCCCTCCCGGTTCTACCACCGAGACGGGGTGGGGAATGCATCTACAGCGATGGGTAGTACCTTGACAGGCGATTTCTTCCTGAACTGGACGTCTCAGCCACTTCACGCTTCGCTTGCCTCATGGATTGCCGACCCGGTAGGTTTTAGGAAGAGTGCATCAGAGTAAACCTTGTCCGCAGAATTGTTTTCCAACATGCTAAGGAGCTCTGGCGGGGAAACAATATTGCCGAAGCTGAGTGGCCTGTGCACGACCTAAGTATTATTCCTGACCACTGCAAGACCGTGAATCAAAATGAAAGCTGTAACGATGGTTCCTTTTATGTATGTTTACCACACCGGGGTGTTATAAGAGCCTCCTCTGGTCCACTAAGCGAGACAGTTGTTTACCTAAAGGGATAAGAGAAAAGACACTGCAGCTCCAATTCCGGAGTCACTTTAATCAGAGGTGTTAGGGAGTTAGAGCTCCTCTAGCTTCCGAACTTTTCCATGCCTAGCGAGGCTAGGCGCTTCCTGACTCCAATCCAAGTTTGAGACCTAGGCCACAGTACAGTAGCAACATAGATTACAAGTCCCTTGAAAGCCCATGATCCGTAGATTAGGTTAGTACTTTTTAAATTCCAAGGAGTTATGAAATGGTCAAAGAGACCGTAAAGTTGACCGAGAAAGGAAATTCGGTCCACACGCTTTGCCCGTTTTTTGGTCGGTTCCTGAAGAAGACATTGGTTGCCTCTTGGCATTGGCAGGTCGGTATAAACCCCCGACAGGTTTTTGCCAAAACCTTTTGAGGTCGCGCAGAACCGCAGAGGAGGGCTCCTCATTTGCTTCGCAAGGGCGTTTCATTTATTCACACAAGCACACTGAGGAGTTAGTAAAGTACAGCAAAAACATGTTTGCTAGGGGAACAAAGAACTAGAGCTCCAACATCCTTACCTTGTCTTGAAGGATCCCGGACGAGCCCCCCAAAATGAAAAGTTGTTGGGTGAATGAAATTTGACATGGATTTTTTGGCCTCCGGAGGAGACGAAATTTAATCTGGGCCAAGACGAGGCTGGATCGCTCAGAGCTTTTTTGTAATAAAGTTTTATAAAAGTAAAAAGGAGAAAGAGAAAGCTTCTGACATAGGCATCAGAAGGGGCAAAAGAATACCCCCCTCCTAGTCTTTGCTGTCTGTTATATAGTCACTCACAGTCTGTTAATGAAAAGGATGTCATAAAAATTTAGAATGATACCAGATAAATTTATCCCTGGCCATAAAACTATTGACTTGAATCTTGTAGAAGGGGAGAATAAACCCAAAAAATAATTTCATTTACATAGATTAGGGGAACAATAACTGAGTAAGTAAAAATTTTGGCCATGTTGGCGGAAACCCAAATAGATGATAGAGTCTGAGGTTCATTAACATAGCTTAAGACAACATTTCCATACGAAAAAGAAACATATTGGTCAACTCAAGGGTTTTAGAGTAGTTAGCTTCAGGTGAGACCAGGTTTTCATGGCAACACAGCACTTTAAGAGAAACCTCTTTTAACTTGTATAGAGAAGGAAAAAAATATCGGCTGGTTTTTTTCTTCCTGCCCCTTAAGAGAGATAAAAATGTCTGGCCCTGCACTCTTTTTCCATTTGGGGACCCCTGCCTTCCTGCCTGTTACCCCTCAGAACCAAACCCTTTTTCCCTGCCCAGCCTCAAAGAGATTCCTGAGTTGTCCATTCTAAAATAACAGGGGTCCTGTCGTCGGTGAACAAACACGATTTTTGAAGGCCATCCCGCCATAACTCGAGAATATAACCTTGTCCCCCCCCCCCAACTCGAGAAAAACCATGAGACATCCCCCTCGAAGCCAGATAGAGTGGCCTGATTCCCTACATTGCATGCAGAGCACTTCTATGATCCCCATCAAACATGTAAGACCCTCGACATGCTTGATGGATCTCGAGACAGTCCCAAGAACACTGTCACAAGTCTAGAGGGAGCTGAGGTCACAACGCAACACGAAGGAGATCCAGGTACCCCAAATCAACTCGATATGAGGCCCGATTCCCTGATTGAATCCAGAGCCATCCCCCTTTCCATCAAACACGACCGGTGGCTTGGACTTCTTTAGGCAACTCCAGAGATTCCCCGACAACACTGTCCCAAGTATGGAGGAAAAACCAGTTCAGCACAGCAAGTCGAGGAATGCTCCGTGTAACACCAAATCGTCTCAAGCTGAGAGGGGATTCCCTGGCTTCGATCAAGACGTGTCCCACTTAACACCACACCTCAAGGGAGAATTCTCTTTAGCAATATGTATGCGGGAGTAACACTGAGTTTTTCTGCCTCAAGTGGAATAGACACCGAGAAGCCCTGACTCGAAAGGAGGTCGGGTTTCCTTGCTGTAGTTTGAATACAGGCTCCTCTTTCATCTCACAAGATGAAGGGATGTCTGAATCCCCTGTGGAGACCCTATAGGAAGCCCTAGGTCCTTGCCTCTTTTCGACGAATGCCTCACATCCCTTTGACCCCTCGACAGGCAGGCGGAGTTCACTGCTTCAAAAAGTGATGATGCCTGACTATTCTTGAACATTAATAGGAATCCCAATAACCCTCTGGCTACTGGAAAAGGACCCTGGTCTCCCGCCTCACCTTTCAGAACTGAAAGGTTGTTGCTGAAACGATTAGAAACGCGGGATTCTTGGCCTCCGGAGAGACGAATATCAATCCGGGGCCAGAGACGGTGGGAGGCTGGATCGCTCAGAGCTTTTGCTTAAGTAATAAAGTTTTTAATTAAAGTATAAAGGAGATAGGGAAAGCTTTGGGCATAAGGCAACAGAGGGGGCAAAAGGAATACCACTCCGCCTCCCTAGTCTTTAGAGTGTCTGTAATATTATTCACTCACAGTCTGTTTAATGAACAAGATGGTCATAAAAATTTAAAAGAAATGACACCAGTTAAATTCATCCTTGGCCATAAAACTATTGACTTAGAAAAATCTGGTAGAAGGGCAGAATACCAACACATACTATCATAGACATAGCTTAGGGAGAACAATACCTTGAGTAAGTAAATTTAGTAAGGTCTATATGAGCGGAACAAACGTTGAAGATAGAGTCATGGGGTGTCATTAACATCGCTTGAATAAAACATTTTTCCATACGAAAAAGAAACGTATTCCGTCCAACACACGGTTTGAGAGTAGTTAGCCTTAAGGTGAGACCAGGTGTCATGGGCAACACAGGATCACTTAAGAGAAACACCATCTTTTAAATTATGAGTATAGTGAGAAGGAAAGATACTATCCCTGGATTGTTTCTTTCCTGCTCGCTTTAAGATGAGATAAAAAAGTTCTGGCACCTGGCAGCTTCTTTTTTCCATTTGGAGACCGCCTTCCTCCCTTTTCCCTTCTTTCCCCCCCTTTTCTTTGGAAAATTTATGTTGCTAGGAAAATGGGCGCTTTTTTCTTCCATAACTGTTCCGAGCTGAAAAAGTGGCGTTGTCCCAAAATTGGTGGGGAAAAACATTTCTCCTATCCTCATATGGGAGTCTGCCCGGGTCCCCAAATAGTAGTCGGAGAAGCTGCATGATACAGGAGTTTGAGCAACCATTTGTAACTTAAAAGCTTTCATGCACAGAAACAAACCCATTTAACATTACAGATGAGGGAGCAAACAGAAAAAAACAAAACAATAAGAATTATTGAAATTAAGATAATTTCCACGGGGGGAAATATTTACGTTTCCCAAAGTGAGGAAAAGGGGCCCTAGGAGTATCCATGCCCCAATCATCTTTTTGTTTTTTATAAAATGGAAACTTTAGTGCTCATATCAGGTAAAAATTTGTGCACCTTGAGTATAAATAGGCACAATTTTCCCCTTGTGCAGCTGTCGAAATCAAAACCCAATCTATTTTGTAAAACCCCCTTTTAATTTGCGTTTGTTCAGCATTAAGAGCTAAAATGCTTTTTAAAATCTCGAATCCCTGTTGAGAAAATTAGTCAAAGCATCCCCGTGCATAACTCTGTACCCCCAAAAGGGGGGACAATCACGCAGCCAAATAATCAACCAGTGAAATACAGACCTTGCCACCGATTTTTTAAGGGAGGTAAATTAGCGGGTTTTCTAAAATCTGAAAATATAAAGCCAATAAATGCTAGACCCAGGGTGCATCTCCCTATCAACCAGGGGGAAGCCAACCCATAGGTAAGAGCCAAACCCAAAACCCTTTGGAGCAACCAGGTATGGAAAACCAGCCCCAAAATTTATGCGGGCCGCAAAGGGGGCCTGAAGGGGGTTAAAAAACAGGGGAAGATTCCCTTACTATTTCTTGGGCAAAAACCCCAATTTTTTCCCAATCATTGAAATTAAATTTTGGGGGCTAACTTTGGGGGATGGCTCATTTTGTTCCCAGCATATAGGGGCGTAGATATTAGATCCCTTTTCAGGATTCCCAAATAACCTCACCCCATATTTGATAAACACCAGGTAAAAAACCTCAGATCAGCCCTTTTGGTCTTAGTGCAGCAAAATAGTCTTTAAAACTGAGACAGTGTAAATCAAAATTAAAAGTCACATTAGTCCAAGTTAAGGGTACGAGTATTACACCATCCTTCTGTTGTTAGATGTCACCTGAGAAAAGAGGCCAAACATGTGATTGTTGTTAAGGTATTCACAGACTTTGAGAAAGTCTTTTCCTTGAGTGGGATATCCCCCCAGGGGAACCTTTCCCACTGTTTAAAGGGGGGATTTCTCCGCAACCCCACTTGACCGATTGGGGACTGTAGCATGGGATGACCCGGGACGGGAAGCATTGTTTTGGGATAAGGGCAGCTCGGGTTTTCGGGAGTCGCAGAAGTAGGTTTCACAAAATTATCGGGGCCCATCTAAAACGACAAAGCCAAGCATAAAAAGTAAAAAAAAAAATGACACCTTATTTTTGGCCCGGGTGCCACCCTTTTGCCTTATGTGGCACCCTAAAATCGTTCCTGGCACTTTGACGCTTGGGAGAAGAAAAATAACCTGGAAAGGGCCTTCCAAGGGGGGCTGGGGGAGACCCCCGATCCCATGTTTTTATAAGGACCCATTTTCCGGGGTCAAATAAGCTTGGGGGTTCAGGGGCGGGTCGGGAGCGTCCCCGGGATTTTGTTAATTTTTGGAAAAAGTGAGACATTAAAAATTTTTATTTAACCCCAAGGTTTAGGACTTGAAAAGTCTGTACTTAAAAAAGGCCCTTCCATAAAACATTAAAAGGGGGGACAGCCCCCCTTTTTTTGGGGGCAGTTCACCCTCATTAAAGCTAGGGGTAGGATTTTAAAATCAGTTGTCCTGCTTTTCTTATTTAAATTTTGTGCAGATGCTTTTGAAAATTCATTAGCTTTTCCCCCTTTTGAGGTTGGGTCTCCAGAGCAGTGTAAGTGATACCTTTTTCCAAGAGCTTTAGACCCCCCCTGATTTACAGCAGCTTTAAAGGGAGCCTTTGTCCCCTGAAGGCTCCGTGGCAGCCCAAACCTGGGGAAAATTTCATGGATTAAAAATATTTTAACCTCTTTATTTGTTCCTACGACGGGGGAAAGCCTCAATCCACCCTAAAAGTATCCACCCAAACTTGTAAGAAAAAAAACCATTAGCTTTTGGCATATGATAAAATAAATTTTCCCCAGTTTTCCCCAGGTATTTTCCCTATCTTGTAACCCAGATTTGAGTTTTTCAGTTTTTTGGGTTTATTTTTCTGAAAAACCCTCCATCGTTTGATAATGTTCTTTAAAGTTTTCATTACTTTTTTACCTTCAAAAAAAAGAAACCCATTGGTAATACTTTCTACCCCAAAAAGAAAACTCTGATGTAAAACCCTTAAGAATTCCACTGGCATTCTCGGAAATTTATTAATCGTCCATCCTGGGACTGTAACCACCCTTTTATCATAATTTTGCTCCTTTTTCTCATATCTTTCTAATTTTTCCTTTTTGTGGTTTTTCTTTTCCACGGGGCCTGTCCAATCAAAGGCGTTGAAAGGGAAAGGGGGTTTCGTAAGTTTGCTTTTTGCCTTGAGGTCAGCAACATTCCCCGGCAGCTACTTTAACCCCCATCCCTGCTGTCCCCTTTTGCAATGCATAACGCTACTTCTTTAGGAAAATAGAAGCATTTAAAAAGTCCTCACTCTCTGAAATGCAAATAGGTTCCCCGGGTTGCTGTTTTAACTGTCTTTCTTTCCATATTCAGCAACATGTAAAGTCAAAAAAGAAACTTAGAATCATGAAAAATTACACTTTCCCCTTTGCTTAACTCTAGGCCGGTCAGGGCCACAAGCCCCGCTAAGGGGAAATGGCCCCCGGGGGGAGAGATTTTGTTTCCAAAAACCTTTTTCAGCAGTCAACCACGCAAAACCTGTTTTAAAAGCTTTCCACCCCGAAAAAAAGAACTGCCATCTGTAAATATTTCCGTCAGGATTGTCTAAGGGGGTATCTTTTAGATCTTTCCGAGCTGCATATTTTTAAGTTAAAAATTGGGAGCAATCTGATCAGGTGTTTCATTTTCCTTCTCGGGAAAGGAAAGTGCGGGTTTTTAAAATTTTCCAAAAATTTTTAAAAGTTAGTTACGGTCCTTCAAAAAATAGTGACTGATATTTAAGGAAGCCTAGTCTGTCACCCCAAAATTTAACTTTAGAATTAAAGATTAAAACCCCTCATGAGAAGTCAGTCAGAAAAGGTTTCCCCCTTTAAATTATTTCAAAGTTTTCAGGTGCTAAAAACCCGTGGCTCCAAATTATCTTGGCAGTGGGGCCCCCCACTGCAATTACATCTAATTCTTTGCTTAGATATGCTTTTGGTTGCTGATGAGCCCTGGGGGTTGTGTAAAAAAACTCCCACCCAAAACCCTTTTTTTCAGTGACAAACAATTTTAATTTTTACCCTGGGGGCAAACTCAACCCAGAGCTTGCAGGGAGCAGTCTGAAGCCCTTAAAAAGCCTTTGAGACGGGAGACCAAACCAGCTTGTGGGTTTGGGGCCTGCTGATTTACTTAATTTTATATAAAGGGCCGGGCAATTTCCCCCAATAGGGAAATTCCAAAACGACGTACCTGTGTTTCCCCCAAAAATCCCCAAATTTGCTTAAAAGTAAAGGGTAGGGGGATGGTTTAGATAGGTTTTCTCTCAGGACCTATTGCCCTACCCCTTCTGATATTTGGGCCCGTTCAAACATTTGTTGCAAAGCTGAGCCTTTTCTTTTGAAGCCTTGTAACCGCACCTGCCAGAAAGTTTAAGAAATCTTCTAGGTCGTGAACAAGTTTCCCTGTCTCAGACAGAGCAAAATATCATCTACATTTTGTAACCTACCGCTTCAGACTTAAATTTTGTGACCCCGTGCAAGCTTTGTCCAAAAAATGAGGCTGTCACGAATCCCTGGGGCAAAAACTTCCAGGTTAACTGGAAGTCTGCGTGGGTCCAAAGGCAAATAAAAAATTGACTTTCTTCCCCCCCAAAGGCCTGAATAGAAGGCACTTTCAAATCAATTCTGAAAAAAAATTTGGCTCATTCAGAATTTTTCAGAAAAAGAGTATAGGGATTAGACACCCGGGTGAAAAGGGGCCCACACCCATTTATTATTCGTAATCTTGACTAGTCTCCTTTTCCTTTTATTTCTTTATACCCAAATAGGGGTGTTTCATGACTTTACAGGGAACAACAGTCCCTGCTCTTTAAATTCTCAATGTGGGTTTTTAACCCTTTTTAACCTCAGTTTTAAATGGATACTGCTTTTTATGGGAAAAAGTGGGGTCTTTGAGCTTTACAATACAGGAATAGCTTCGTGCTGACCCAAGATTTTCCCTCAGCCCCTACTCAAATTTACATTTTGTTCAACTAAAGGGGGAAAAAAGGGAGGGGTCCATATTTTAAAACAGAGGCATGGACTTTGCAGTAATCCCTTTCCCAAAAAAGGGTGGGGTGATTCTGGCACGATAAGAAACTGGGAAAAAGCACGAACCCAGTTGCCCGTAAAGAAACTGAAAAAAATCCTTTTGGCTGTCCCCACAGCCCCCTTACGGAAGCGGACGGGAAAGTGGCCAGGGGCTTCATTTAAACACGGGTAAGTTGCCCCTATCTAAAAGGAAATTGACGGATTGGGCCCCCACCCTTATCAAAACCCGGGCTCCTCAAATGTAATTAGGACGGGGTTGTGTGGGGACCCCCGGGACCCCAGTCTGTTTGGGGCTTGGAGTCAACCCCGGACCAACGCCTCTGGGGGCCCGTCCCCCCCCCGGGGTCCCTTGCAGACGGACTTGGAGCCGGGGGGGGGCTTAATGCCTGAGGGCAATTCTCTTGAGATGCCCCTCCTTTCCCCGCAAAAGCAAGCCCATCCCGTTTCACCTGGGTCCCCCGGGCATTTTTTCAGGCTGCTTAAGAACTTTTTTCATAGCCATTGCAAACTTCCGCCTTTTCCTTCGTCTTTCTCTGCCTTTCTTTCTTTCCTATATTCCCTTTTATAATAGACTGCAGCCCCGTTGTAACAAATTACTAAAGATGATTTTGGTCCCTCGCCCTTTTGATAACTTCGGAAATACTGGGGCCCACTGATGAGAAACATCTTTTAAGATCACTTTTCCCTCTTCACTTTTGGGGCAATCCATGATCTGCGAAGGGCTTTTTCCCCAGTCTATCTAGGAATTTACCCGGAGCTTCAAAAGTATTATACTTAAGGACCCCCCAACTGGGGACCGTTTCCCCCTCCTCCATGGGGACCGTGGCCATGGGGGTATACATAGGAAGACCCGTGTTTCTTTTTAACCCGGGGATCAAATCTATCCCAGTTTTTTAGGATAAGTTAAAAAAGTGAGGGTGAATTTAGCTCCCTCTGTAAGGGGAAAAAAAACGACCAGCGCCATTTTTTCACCGGGGGCATCCCTCCCTCTCTAGATGGGGGTTAGACAACTTTACACCAAAAGCTTTTCCTTCCCGGTAACTTTGTCTTCCCTTAAACCCACCGGGGCACACCGTCCCCCCCGGTTCTACCAAGAGGGGTGGGGAAAGCACCAGGGGTAGACCTGACGGCCCCTGACTGACGTCCAGCCCTTCACCCGCTTGCCCTGATGCCACCCGGGGTGAATCAGAGTAACCTTTCCCAAAAGTTTTTCCCGGGTAATACCCCCGGGGGGCACATTTTTCACCCCGAGTGCCGTGCACGACCCTAAGTATATCCTGACCACAGCAAACCGATCTACATGAAACTGAAGGTTCCCTTTCCAAGGACCACAACCGGGATAAGAGCTCCTCTGGGCCACTAAAAAGGGCCAGTGTTCCAAAGGAAAAAAAAGCCACTGCACTCCAACTGAGTCACTTTTTAAACCCCCAGAGATGATTAGATCCATCCTCCGAAATTTTTATGCCTAGGAGGTAGGCGCTTTCCCGACTACCCAAACCAATTTGGGCCCCAGGCCACAGTACATACAACATAGATTTCAAGTCCTGAAAGCCATGATCCGATAATTAGGTTATTCTTTTAATTCCCAAGGGGTTATGAAATGGTCAAAGAGACCCTAAAGTTGCCCCAGAAAGGAGACTTCGGCCCCAGTTTTCCTTTTTTTGGTTGGTTCCTGAAAGAAGACATTGGTTGCCTCTTGGCATTGGCAGGTCGGTTAAAACCCCCACAGGTTTTTTTTTCCCAAAAACCTTTGAGGTCCCGCAGAAGCAGAGGGGGGTCCTCATTTTTTCTTCGCAAGGGCGTTTCATTTATTTACACAAGCACCTGAGGGTTGTAAAGTAAACAGAAAAAAATGTTTGCTAGGGAAAAAAAGAACTAGAGCTCCAAACATCCTTACCTTTGGGCTTGAAGGACCCCGGCGACCCCCAAATGAAAGGTTGTTGCGAATGATTAGACAGGGATTTTGGGCCCCCGGAGGGGAACGAATTCAATCTGGGGGCCCGAGCAGGCGGACGCTCAGGCTTTTTTTGTAAATAAAGTTTTTAAAGTTAAAGGGATAGAAAAGCTTCTGACATAGGCCCCGAAGGGGGGAAAAGAATACCCCCCTCCTACTTTAGCTGTCGTTATATAGTCACTCAAGTCTGTTAAAGAAAGGATGCATAAAATTTAGAATGATACCAGATAATTCATCCCTGGCCAAAAAACATGACTTAATCTTTAGAAAGGGGGAAAAACCAAAAATAATTTCTTTCATAGATTTGGGGGAAAAATAATGAGTAAGTAAAATTTTGGCCATTGGGGGAACCAAAAATGATAGAGCGAGGTTCATTTAAAATAGCTTAAGACAACATTTCCCTACGAAAAAAAACATATTGGTCAATAAGGTTTGAGAGTATTATTCAGGGGAGCCAGGTGTCATGGCAACACAGCACTTTAAGAGAAACCTTTTTTAAACTTTTATGAGAAGAAAAACATATCGTGGTTTTTTTCTTTTCCCGCCCCCCTTTGAGAATAAAAAGTCGGGACCCGCCTTCTTTTTTTTCCCTTTGGAGACCCCGGCCTCCTCCTGTTCCCCCCCGAACCATCCCTTTGCCCTGCCAGCCCAAAGAGATTTCCCGATTTCCATTCTAACTAGACAGGAGTCCTGGTCGGGGAACAAACAGGTTTTTAAGGCCATCCGCCATAATCAAAAATAAACCTATTCCCCCCCCCAACCGAGAAAAAACCAGAGACATCCCCCCCGAACCCGATGGGCCTGATTCCACACTTCATGCAGAGCACTTCTATGATCCCCCTCAAAAGTAAGGCCCCGCATGCTTTATGGATCCGAGCAGTCCCCCCGAACACTGCACAATTAGAGGGAGCCTGAGGGCCAACGGGGGGGAAAACAAGAGACCAGGGACCCCCAAAACAACTCGATTGAGGCCCGATTCCCCTGATTTTTCCAAGCCACCCCTTCCCACAAACACGACCGGGGGCTGACTTCCCTTTTGGCAACTCCAAAATTCCCCCACAACACGTCCCAAGTATGGAGGAACACCAAGTTCACACAGCAAAACGAAATGCCCGTTACCCAAAACGTCTCGTGAGAGGGGATTCCCTGGCTTCGACCAAGACGGCCCCACTTAAAACCAACACTCAAGGGGAGAATTCCTTACAATATTTCGGGGGTAACACGAGTTTTCCCTCAAAAGGGGGAAAAGACACCCAGAAGCCCCGACTGAAAGGGGGTCGGATTTCCTTTCTGTAGTTTGAATACAGGTCCTTTTCATTACAAGATGAAAGGGGGTCTAATCCCTTGGGACCCATGGAAGCCCTAGGTCCTTTCCCCTTTTCGACGGAAAACCTCACATCCTTGACCCCTCGACAGGCAGGCGAGTTTCACTGCTTCAAAAAGTGATGATGCCCGACTATTCTTGAACATTAAAAGGGAAACCCAATAACCCCCCTTTGGATGGAAAAGGGCCCTGGGTCTCCCGCCTCACCTTCAGAATGAAAGGTTTTTTGCTGAAGTTTAAAGCGGATTCTTGGGCCCCGGAGGGACAAATTTTAACCGGGGGCCAGAATGAGGGTGGGTCGCTCGAGCTTTGTGTAATAAATTTTATTAAAATATAAAGGAATAGAGAAAGCTTTTTGAATAGGCTCAAAGGGGGGAAAAAAAACCCCCCCCGTCTTTAGCTTTCTTTATTATCCCCCCACAGTCTGTTAATGAAAAGGATGTCAAAATTAGAAAGATACCAATAATTCATCCCGGCCATAAAACGATTGCTGAATTTGTAGAAGGGTAGAATACCAACAAATAATTTCATTTTCATAGATTAGTGGAAATAACCTGATTAAGTAAATTTAGCCATTTGGGCGGAATAAACTTGAAGATAGAGTCTGGGGTTCATTAACATAGCTTAAGACAACATTTCCATACGAAAAAGAAACATATTATTCAACTCAAGGTTTGAGAGTAGTTAGCTTCAGGTGAGACCAGTGTCCATGCAACACAGCACTTTAAGAGAAGCCTCCCCCTTTTTAAATTTTGGAATAGAGATGAAGGAAAAAACATATCGCTGTTTTGTTTCCTTCCTGCCCCTTTTAAGGAGTAGATAATAAATGTCTCGCACCTGGCAGCCCCTCTTTTTTCCTCTATTGTGGAGACCCCTGGCCTTCCTACCTGTTTTTACCCCCACTCCACTCACCACCTTTACTTTTTAGGAGAATTAAGTTTTTTGCCTAGGAAAGGGCGTCTTTTCCATTCCATAACTGCTTTCCGAGCCTGACAAGGGGTGCGTTTGTCCTAAATTGGTGAGGCAACATATTCTCCTAATCCTCATAGTGAGGATGTCTGATCCAGGGTCCCCAAAATATTATCAGGAGAACTGCGGGTGATAGCAGGAGTTTTGAGCAACCTTTTTGTAACTTAAAAGCTTTCATGCGATAGAAACAAATCCAGTTACACAGTTTACAGATGCAGGGAGCAAACAGCAAAAACAAAACAAAAAAGAATTATTGTAATTAAGATAGATTTCCACCATGGGAACTATTAACGTACCCCAAAGTGAGGCAATAGAGGCCTCAGGAGTATCCATGGCCCCAACATCTTGTTCATGTGTTTAGTAAAATGAGTAACATTAGTGCTCATATCAGTATTATGTGCAGCATTGAGTATGAATGATGGCACAAGTTCCTCCTTGTGCAGCTGTCAGAATATCTAAAGCCAATCTATTTGTAAAAACCACCTTTCTAATTTGCGTTTGGTTCACATTAAGAGCCTGAAATAGCTTTTTGAGAATCTCGTAATGCCGTTGAGTAAAATTAGTCAAAGCATCTACTCGTAGCATAACATCTGTATTTTCCCAAAGAGGGGACAATCACTGCAGCCAAATAATCATACCAGTGAAAAAAACAGACCTTGCCCACCGATTTTTTAAGGTGAGGAAAATTAGCAGGCTTTTTCTGGAAGCTCGAAAATCATAAAGCCATGATAAATTGGCTAGACCCCCAGGTGCATCTCCCTATCCAGCCAGTCGATAGGAAGCCTAGAAGCCCATAGGTAAGAGCCACATATCCAATAAGTCCCGTTTTGGGAGCAACCAGCGTGAAGAGATAACCATCCCAATTAGTGCCTGGCCAGACAAGGGATGGTCCTGGAAACTGGGGATTGAAAAACACGGAAGATAACGTTACAGTATTTCTTGAGGAGCGGAAATAATCACCAATTTGTTTCCAATCATGCGAAATTTAAGTTGTGGTTGGTCTAACCCTATGCTCGGGCACGATGGGGCACTCAGTTTAGCACGTTTTTCCCGCTACCATTATTAGGCCGTCGAGTAGTTTTTATAGACGTGTAACCTTTTGTCCAGGAGTTGTGTTTAAACATATAACACCTCTTCCCACCCCGTATTATAGATAAACATCATGGTAATAAATAAAAAAAAAAAAACCAACAGATCTGTATGTCCTATATGCGTTCTTCTGTGCAACGAAAAATAGACATTTAAACTACTGGAGGACAGTTGTTATAATCAAAATTAAAAGTCACATTATGGTCCATAGTTTATGGTTACAGGTCAGAGGTAGTTACACCTAGTTCCAATTCTTAGGGTTTTTTAGATGTCACCAGATGATGAAGAAGAAGGCACGCACATGTGATTGGTTTTATGTTGAAACGGGTATTCGCACCGACTTGCGAGAAAGGAAAGTTTTGTCCTTCCAGTGGAGATATCCACCACGGGAAGCCTTTCCCCTGATGAAGTGGGGAGTTCTCCGCAGACCCGCACTTAGACCGATTGTGGACTGTAGCTAGGAGTGAGCCCAGGACAGGAAGGCATTGTCTTTAGGATCAAATGGCAGACTCAGGGTTTCTGGAAATCAGCAGAAGTAGGCTCACATAGATAACAGGCCCATCGAAACGTAAAAAAGCCAGAGCATAAAAAGTAAAGACATAAAATGACATCACTTAGTTTTTGGGCGGGGGCCATCTCTTGACTCTAGTGTGATGCACCCATGAATCATTCCTGGGACTTTTACAGCTGTGGAGAAGAAAGAATAACCTGGTAAGGGCCTTCCCAGAGGGGCTCGAGGGATGAGCCCCAGACCCAATGTTTTTATAAGGACCTCAGTTCCTGGCTCAAATAGAGGCTTGCTGGATTCAGAGGGTGGGTCAGGGTCGTATCTCCTGGGGTTCTGTTAATGCCTGTTGAAAGCTGAGAGCTGAGTTACATAATTAGTTAACTCCAAGGCATCAGGGTCTATAACAATGTCTGTGCGTAAGACCAGGCCTTCCATAAATACATTCAAAGGGGACAGCCCCTCCTTTTTGGGGCATTCGAGCCCTACATTAAGCTATGGGTAGGACTTTAATCCAGTTGTCCGCGTTTCTTGAGTTAAATTGCGTCAGATGTATTTTGAGATAATGTCATTAGCTATTCAACCTTCCTGAGGAATGGGGTCCTCCAGGAGCAGTGTAAGTGATACTCTATTCCTAGAGCTTTAGACACCCCTGATTTACAGCAGCTTTAAAAGGCGGAGCCATTGTCACTCTGAAGGCTCCGTGGCAGCCCAAAACCTGGGGATAATTTCATGGATTAAATATTTATAACCTCTTTAGCTTGTTCACTAAAGACAGGGGAAAGCCTCAATCCATCCAGTAAAAGTATCCACCCAAACTTGTAAGCAAGAATATCCATTTAGCTTTTGGCATATGAGTAAAATCAATTTCCCAGTCTTCTCCAGGATACTTTCCTATCGTTGTAACCCAGTCTTTTGGAGTCTAGCTATTCACTGTCTTTGGGTTTATTTTCTGACAATCTCCTCACATCGTTTGATATACTGTTCTTTTTCTAGTATTTCTTATTACATTTTACCTTCAAACAAACGAGAAGCCATCTGGTAAGTACTTTCTACAACCAATGAAAACTCTGATGTAAACCCTTAAGAATTTTCCACTGAGCTTTTCTCAGGAATTATTAATCGTCCATCCTGGGACTGTAACCATCCTTTATCAGTAATCTTTTGCTCCTCTTTTCTCATATCTTTCTAATTCTTCCTCATTTATTTTGTGGTTTTTCTTGTTCCACAGGACCTGCCCCAATCAAAGGCGTCTGTAAGGAAGGGGTTTCGTAAAGTTCTGCTTTTTTGGTTGAGAGTCAGCTAACAGGGTACCGCAGCTACTTTATTTCCCATCCCTGCTGTTGCCCTTTGCAATGCATAACTGCTACTTCTTTAGGACAATAGAGCAGTTTAAAAGTCTCTCGATCTCTCTGAAAGCTTAATAAAGGTTTTCCCCGGGTTTCTGTTTTAAACTGTCTTTCTTTCATATTGCAGCATGAGCATGTAAAGTCAAATAAGCATACTTAGATCAGTGTAAATATCACACGTTGCCCTTCTTAACTCTAAAAGCTCGGGTCAGGGGCCACAAGCTCCGCTAACTGGGCATGGTTCCCTGGGGGAGAGATTTTTGCTTCCAAAACCTGTCAGCAGTCACCACAGCATAACCTGTTTTAACGCTTTCCATCCCGAACAAAAGAACTGCCTCTGTAAATATTTCCATGTCAGGATTGTCTAATGGGGTATCTATTAGATCTTTCCGAGCTGCATAGTTTAAAGTTAAAAATTGGGGGCAATCATGATCAGGTGTTTCATTTTCCTTCTCAAAGGGGAAAGTAGCAGGATTTAAATTTCCACAAACTTTAAGCTTAGTTACTGTCCTTCCTAACAATATGACTGATATTTAAGAAGCCTACTGTCTGTCATCCAAATTTATTAACTTTAGAATTCAAGATTCAACTCACACATGAGAAGTCGACAGTAAGGTTTTCGTCCTTTAAATTTATTTTCAAATTTTCAGGTGCTAATAAGTCTCGCTCTAGCCGTGTGCCCAAATTACCTCTTATGGTCAGTTGGTGTGCTCATCTCCTCTTGTACTTCTTAGTTGCATATTTACTTTCTATTAGTCTTTGCTTCTATCATAGATATGCAATTATAGGTTGTCTATTGTGATGAGTTATTGACCTCTCTGTGTGTTGTAGTCAAATACTTCCTAATTGAATTAAACAATCATATTTCCTCATAGGCAATTATACC
Organism: Odocoileus hemionus; assembly: GCA_020976825.1. Taxonomy (NCBI): domain Eukaryota; kingdom Metazoa; phylum Chordata; class Mammalia; order Artiodactyla; family Cervidae; genus Odocoileus; species Odocoileus hemionus. The sequence goes on from JAJLRB010000052.1 coordinate 44,409, forward strand.
TATTTCTTTTCAGTGACAAATGCATTAGTTAAATCTAGACACCTTGTGGGGCAAACTCAAAGCCGGACTAGCAGGTCATTAGTTAGCAGTCTTGGTAAGAACCTTACTCAGATCCTTTTGAGTAGTCTGATAGACCAAACCCATTGTGCGTTTTTTTTTTTTTTTTTTATTTTTTTTGTTTTTTTTTTTTTATTTTTTTTTTTTTTTTTTGTTTGGGCTCTTGCTGAGATCTAGCTAATAATTTATAAAAGGTCTACGGTTGCGTCGTGGTGCAAGTTCCTTCATACTAGCCTCGTAATCCAATATATACGATCTAGTAGTCCTGAGTGAATTCTCTTTCCCAAAATTCCTCATCTAATTGCCTTATATGGCATCAGGTAGGGGAATGGTTTTTAGTAATATTGTTTTAAATTTCTCTCTTAGGTGATCCTATGGCACCCTAGTCCCTTCCCTGAATATGATTTGGCCAGAATAGCTCTAAACAGTTGCAGTATATTCGTATGACCCCAATAGCTGAAGCCTTTGTCTCTTGCAAGGCTTGTTAAACTGCTTAGCCGGCCCAGGAAAGTATCATAATGAAACTCTTCTGATGGCTCCTTGTGTGGAATACAATCTTCCTCTGTTTCAGCTATTCGAGACATAAATATCTTCTTACATATTGTAACTACTATTCCGCTTCTCTTTGTAAGCTATTATCTAGTTTTGGTAGACTTATAATCTTGATCTCCTGTGATCTCTAAACTTTGTCATAAATACGTGATGGACTGTCTAAGTTTTAAATCCCTGGTTGGCTAAATACTGTTCTCATGTTAGGTTAATACTGAGAGAAGCTAGGCTTGCGTTGGGGTCTTCAATTGGCAAATAGATAATTGACTTATCTTTTCCTCTATAATGCACGTTAATAGAATGCATTCTATTAAATCAATTATCTGAGAATAATATTTTGGTTCTCGTTCATATGAATTACATACTGGAGCAATAGATATAGAAGTGATTTCAGGTCATACCACATGAGGTGTTAACAGGACCACCTGCCACATTTACACTATTCGGAATCTGAACTAATCTCCTTTTACCGTTTTGATTTCTTTATACTTCAATAATAGGAGTGTTGCATGTCTGGACTTGTTTCTCAGTGGAACTATACAGGTCCCTCTGCTCTTTTTAAATAACTTCAATGTCATGGGTTTTTATATTACTTACTTCTCTTCTTAAATCCTCAGGTTCTCAGTGGAGGATACTGCTTTCTGATGTGGGATATAATGTGTGTGTGGTCCTTATGGAGTCTTGATACAAAAACTACTTCTGGTATAGTAATTTACGATGTGTGTCGACCATCATACATTTTCCTCCCTTCTCACTATTTGCTCGTCTCATAACCCTAAAAATGTTACCACTTATGGCTTATATCTAAAGGGTGAAGTAAGGGATGAGCACCCATATTTTTTTTTCTTTTCAATGTTTGGTTGAATCAGAGAGGGCTATGGGACCTTTTGAGCTCAGGTATATATATCCCTTCACCAAAAAGGGGTGGTGCAGGATGGTGATATGGCAGCATAAGAAGTTGAGGATAAGAAATATCTCGTGTTGATAATTAGCTTACAGACGCTAATCTCAGTTGCATCGAATTTTTTTAAGAATTACTTGAATGTTAATTCCTTTTAGTCTCGTTCTCCATGGGGCGACAGTTCCCATTTTCTGCGGAAGGGAGGATCTTGGTGTCAAGAAAGTCGGGCCAGTTTGTGGGGCATTCATTTATTGCACTATTTTTTTTCGATGCTAGATGTAAGTTGCCCCATGTAATTCTAAATAGGATAATTGACGAGTATATGTTTGGTCTCTCTCCACTTAAATCACCGTTATTCAATACTTGGGGCTTTTCCTCAAGTGTAAAATTTGGACGGGGGGCTTTTGTGGGGACCCCCGGGCACCTTCAGTCCTGTTGGTCTTTGAGAGTCAGACCCCCGAGACCTACGCCTCTGGGGCCAGTCTCTCCTCCACTGTGGTCCCCTTTCAGACCGGACTTGGAGCCGGGGGCGGCAAAATGCCTGAGGGCCCAAACTCTCTTGAGATGCCCCTCCTTTCCACAGCAATAGCAAGCCCATCCCGTTTCACCTGGGTCCCTCTGGCATTTTTCTCAGGCTGCTTAAGAACGGTTTTCATAGCCATTGCGAGAGCTTCCGCCCTTTTCCTTCGTCTTTCTCTGCCTTTCTTCTTTTCCTCATATTCCCTTCCATAATAGACTGTCTAGCCAGTTGTAACAGATTATCTAAAGACTGATTTGGTCCATGCCCCGTTTTGATAACTTACGGCGAATATCTGGAGCCGACTGAGTGAGAAATCTATCTTTTAAGATCACTTTTCCCCCTTCACTTTCGGGATCAATCTCAGTGAATCTGCGAAGGGCTTCTCTCAGTCTATCTAGGAATTTACCAGGAGCTTCAACAGTATTATACTTTAAAAGACCCCCCAACTGGCCACCGTTCGCCGCCTCCAGTGGGTACCGTTTGGGCCCTGGAGTATCACATAGGGAAGACCAGGTGTTTTCTTTAAGCCCTGGGGATCAAATCTATCCCAGTTTTTCAGGATACATTCAAAAGGGTGAGGTGGGAAATTTTTTCCCATCCT
>JAJLRB010000053.1:0-16559 GCA_020976825.1 Odocoileus hemionus
GTGTGTGATGTCATATTAGTTTGGGGGGACATATAAATTTCATGGATGTAATGTGATGACTCAATGTGTGAAATCAAAAAGAGTGGATGAGCGTTTGTTAGTGCATAAGTTGTCATCCATAAACTGGGTGGAGTCATATTTACAGTTCCGAGACATAAATAGAAGGGTTGGATACACAATACAGGGATCAATTCAATAGTGGGAGTGTTTTCTGATCAGTCCTTTGCCGTCAAAAGTAATGTGGGTGATCACAAAAAAGGGGTGTCCTTTAAAAAAGTTTTAATGTGGAAACAAATTTGGTGTGATGTCATACATACCAATTGTGATATGAAAAAGAGTGTGTGTAGATACAGATACATTTTTCTGCGTCTACAAATAAGTGAATATGAGTTTATACAATGGAATGATGTTGTTACAGTCGATGAATCTCAAAATAAATGGTTGATATCATCAATAGTTGGATGTGATGAACAGAACCGTGGATACAATGAAAACTATACTGTGTGTGATGTCTTAAAATGGGGGTTTTGAGTCATAATGTGGGGAGGGGTTTTTTCTTCTGCAACGATGCTATACATATCCCAAGTGGAAACTACAAAAGGGGGGTACTTCAATACAGGGGGGTGTGTGACTCAGTTTACTGGCTGTGAGCACATGTATATTTAAGTTGCCCTGCATACTGGATGTTTTTTCAAATAGAGTTGTGCTGCCCAAAAAACATAGTGTGATAAAAAGCATGGTTGTGTGTTTTTACAGTGCATAGAGTCACACATGTATGGGTGTGATGTCATACAAAGGGGATTGTATCAGCGGAGAGTTGTGAGCCCAAGATACATTGGGTTTGCAATGTCTTAGATGATATGTGTCAGCCGACGGGGATGTGAATCAAAATTGGGTTTGTGTATAGGCGGATGGTTTCTCTATGGTGAAAATGATGTCATACAATCCGGTTGGTGTCATCAACACCGTTTTGTGATGCATATATATGGGACAATCAAAAATAGTGGTAAGGGGTTTACACTTACTGGGATGGTATCATAAAAATTTTTGGGCTGAGACCCCATCGATTGGTGGTGTGATGACACAGATAAGTGGAGTGAGGTCAGAATATGGATAAAGTCATATAGAGGGCGGATTTTAAAAAGGGTGTGATGCATAAAGAGGGGGATGTATGACATATGTACACTATGATTTCATATATATAGGGAAAGATTTATACCAAACTGGGTTTGATGAAATTGATAATTCAGTGTGATGGCAAAATACCGGGGGTGATATCAGAATGTGGCTTTTAAAGCACGCATGGCTGTATTGCATAACACTGTTTTTGATCCATAAAAGAAATTTGTCAAAACGTAGTGTGGTGATGTCATCAAAACCCAGTCATTGTGAAAGTCACAAAATTAGTAAAATTTTGCCAAAACAAAGTGCCCCACATTCATATGTAGTGCGTGTATGTCATGGGGAGATGCATGTATGTCATAAATAAAGGTTTGTTGCCATAATGTTGAATGTGTCATGAAGTGCAAGGAGGCAAAAATATCCCCACCTGTGTGTTTTACTTTGTTGGTGGATGTTTTCGACAGGTGGTGTGATGACATAAAGGGGGTGTGGTTTTTGAGAGAAGGGTATCAAGTCAGTTCAGAATTGTTTGTATCTACACAGTGGGGGTGAATCATTTTAAAGTGGATAGATGTCATAACATAGTGCTTGTCATGGTTTAAAGCCCCGTTATGTCATAAGCGTCAAAAATGTCTTTTAGAGTCCCTATAGTTCCCTACAGCTGTGGGGTGTTTCATACATAAGGTGTTTCATACCGTCAAAAAAATTGGGGTGTTTACACAGTCAGTAGCTTGATTCGGATACAGGGTTGGTGTCATTCATACCCCATGGAAAGTCAATTACGAGAATGATGTCAAAAAAATAGAGGGGTTTTGTTATAGATATTGGGGCTGTGATGCACAAGTATAGGTATGTGATGTCTTTAAACAGTGCAGGATTTCATAATTGGGGGGGGTGTGATTCATGAATACCGTCAGGTGATGCCATAAGGGGTGGTTTTAATGTCATAAATGAGGATGTATGTTTTTAAATAGTGCCAAGTCGCCATATATATGGCGACTGGATGTAATACAACGGGGTGTGAGTTGTCAATACAGTCGTGGATGACACAGTTAGTGGTTTGATGTCACAGTGTAGGGTATATGTTGCCATCTATACTGGATATATTTTAAATGAGGTTGTGATGTATAATACAGTATCTAAAGACCAAGGTGGGGGATGTGTGTTATAAATAGTGCAAGGAGTCACCCTATTGTTGGTTAAAGGGCATACAAATGGGTGTGTTTTCAGTGAAGAATTGATGACAAAAACGGGGTGTGTGCATCCCGAATGGTGTGATGTAAAAAATACTTGGTTTGTGTAATAGAGATATGTACCTTTTCTGTATAAAAATGAATCAAAGCAGGTGGGTCATCCCAGAGTTTTTGTGTGTCATACATGTGTTATCATGGCAAAATATATGGATATAACACACGTAAGGGGATGTGAATAAAAATTTTTTAAATGGCCGTGATCCTCGATGGGTGAGTGTGAGGGAAAAATACCCCGGGAGGTCATCAAAAAGTGGGGACGTCATAAAGAGGGATGTGATGTCCTAGCAGTGATATGTGTCACACATTGGGGCTGTGATGTATATACCTTTTTTTTGATAAAGAGATACTTTGGGGGTGATGACAAAATAGAGTGGGGTGATACCATGATGTGGGGGAAGATGTCATTACCGGGACTTTTCATAATAGGAAACTGAGCATAAGCGGGGGTGGTGTGTCACAATACGAGCATTGTTTCAAATTTTGAAGGGGATTTCTTGTAAAATTTTTTGGGGTAACTATCCAAAAGGTGATGACTTCCATCTTTTGTAGTCACGATACAGCGGGTGTGAGACACGATACAGTGGGTGTGATGTCAAATATAGTGGGTGTGTGTCGAATAGCCTTTTGGTTGTTCAGAAAGCTGTGGGTGGATCATATATATGGAATGATGTCATAAATATACGGGAAATGATTCATATAAAAGGGGTCTGAGTATGAGTTATGCCAAGTCATGCATACTGAATAGGTCATACATAAGGTGTGTGTGTACCCAAGAGGGGAGTTGTCATTGATACACTGGGTTTATGCCCCCGATACAATGGATTCAGTGTCAAAATGTGGGTAAATTGGCAGATTAACATCGGTTTCTTGTTGTGAGATATATATGTGGGGGACATAAAAATTCAGGGATTAATTGATGACTACAGGGTGTAAAATATAAAGGTGGAAGACGTTTGTATAGTGCATATTGTCATACATAAACTGGGTTTTATGTCTATAACTTTGCCAAGATCACAATAAATGGTTTTAAAGACCAGATCTGGATGAATGTCAGATAGTGGGAGTGATATCAGAGTCAGTGCATTTGCCGTCAAAAGTAATGTGTGTGATCACAAAAAATTGTGTGACCCCTTATTTGTGTAAGGTTAAACATAAGTTGGTGTGATGTCTACATCCCAAAGGGTTTGATATGATAAAAAGGGGTTTGTGTGTGGATAAGATACATTTTTTCTGCATGCACAAATAAGTAAATTAAAATGTTTTATAAAATGGATATGATTTGTCATACAATCGATGAGATCTCTAAATAAAAATGGTAAAAATATCTAAATACTGGATTGATGACCAGATACCGTGGTACAATGAAACTAACTGTGTGGATGTCTTAAAATGGTGGTTTTTGCAAAATGTGAGGGGGGTTTTTTCTATCGTGCAACAATCTATACATATGCCAAGTGTAAGACTAAAAGAGTGGGGGTGACATTGTAAATACAGGGGGTGTGATATCGTTTACTGGCTGTGATCACATTAAAAGGTATATGTTCCCCTGTATGGTTTGGTTTCTAATAGAGGTTTGCGTCAAAGAACAGTGTGTGATGAAAAAAAGCATGGTTGTGATGTTATTACAGGCATATGGCACACTTAGGGGTGTGATGTAACAAAAGTGGATGTGTATCACGGAGAGTTTGTGATGCCCAAAGATCACTTGGGCAATGTCTGATAGATGAGTATGATTTCATCCCTGATGGATGGACTCATAAAATAGTGGTTTGCTTTTGAAAGGGGATGTGTGTCATCTTAGTGCAAATGATGCCATACAAATCCGAGTTGGTGTCTAAACCCCGAGGTTTGTGTGTCTATAAGGGGTATCATATCAAAAAAAAGGGATAAGAGGTCCCACGTATACGGGATGGATATCATAAAAAATTTTGGCTGAGATACCATCGATTGGGGGGTGTGATGACACAGATACGGGTGACGTGAGGTCAGTATGTGGAGTGATGTCAATAGAGTGGGGATTTTAAAAAAAGGGTGGGTTGCAAAAAGATGGATGTGATGACATATGTACACATAGTTTTTCATATAATAGTGGAATGAGAAAACCAAACGGGGGTTTGATGAAATTGATACATTCATGTGAGGGCACAATACCGGGGGTTGATATCAGACATAGTGGCTGGAAGCAGCTGGCGTATTGTCATAACACTGTGTTTGATCATATAAAGTAGATTTCATAAACTAGTGTGTGGTTTCATCGAAACAGTCATTGTGAGAAGTCACACATATTGAAGTGCTGTCAAACAGTGACCACATGTCATATGTAGTGGTTGATGCCCTGAGGAGAGTGCATTGATTCTAAATACTAAGGTTTGTTGCATAAATTTGTTTTGAGTCATGTAAGTGCACAATGGCTACATATCCCACCTGATGTCTTACTTTGTTGGTGTGAGTTTTGACAGAGTGGGTGTGATGCTATAGAGTGGGTTGGGGGAGAGAGGGGGTATAAATTTTCAGATACAGAATTTTTTTTTGTCACTAACAGTGTGGTGAGTCTATTATTTGGATTGATGTAAAAAACATAGTGCTTGCATGGTTTAACAAGCACCGATATGATGTCAAAAGGTGCATAAATGTCTTATAGAGTTATATGTCCAACAGCGTGGGTGTATTTCATACAAAAGGGGTTTTTTCATACCGTCAATCAAGTTGGGTGATTACCAAACATACTGTGATGTCGGATACATTGGTTGGGCTTCATAACCATGGAAATGTCATATAACTGAGTATATTAAAAAAAAAATTAAGTTGTTGTTTAGTTTTGTGGCTGTGATGTCAAAAGTATTGTATGTATGTCAATACGTGCATGTGATTTCAAAATTTGAGGGGTGTATGTCATAAATACCGCAGGTGATGCCAAAACCGGGGTTTTTTAATGTCATAAAGTGAGGATGTAGTGTGTATAGTGAAAATGCCAATAATGGCGATGTGATGAAATAAACGGTGGGTTGTGTTGTCAAACAGTCTTGTATACACGATTAGTGGTTTTGATTCAATGTGTAGGGTATATGTTGCCTCTAACTGGAAAAAATTTCATATATAAGGGTTGTGAGTCTAAAAGTTCTGAAGACTCAAGGGTGGATGTGATGTTATAAATGTGCAAGATGTCCGCAATTGTTGGTTTGATGGCATAAAATGGGGTGTGATACAGTGAAGAAATTTGCCCATGACAAAGATAGGGGGGGTTTGATGTCATGCCAAGTGGATGTGTGTCAAAAATACGTGGTTTTGCTTAATGAGTAAGTGATCTTCTGTGTGCAAATTTTAAATTACAATAGCCTAGTGTGGTGTCACAACACAGAGTGTTGTGATGTAAACATAGTGTGTATCAGGCAAAAATAGTGGAATAAACACGTATTGGGAGGATAAAAAACATATTTTGGGCCCGTGATACCTCGAAGGGTGAGTGTGATGACACTAAAAGGAGGGGTCATCAATAAAGTGGTGTGACGTCAAAAAGGTGGATGGATTCCATGCTTCAATGATGTCACACATAAGGGCTGTGAGTCATACTACACTGTTTTGATAAAGTAATAAAATGGGTGGAGACACACAAGAGTGGGGTTCCATAATGAGGGGTGAGATTCTTTCACCGGGGCGTTATGAAAATTTAGGAGATTGATGTCATAAGCATGGTGGTGTTCACAATACGAGATTGATGTCAAATTTTTTTGAAGGGTTTCTTGAAAAATGTGTATGTTGTCATACTTGGGTGTGATGCCCCCCCCCCCCCCCCCAAACACATACACGGGTGTGATACACGATACAGTGGGTGTGAGTCAAATATGGGGTGGATTCAAAAATCCCGTTGTTTTGTATGAAAGCAGTGTGTGTGGTATCAATTTTTGGTATGATGTCATAAATATATGTTTGGGATGTCTAAATAAGGGGTCTGATGTCAAGAGTTCATCCCCAGTCATGCATACTAAATATGAGTCAAAATTATTTGTGTGTGTGTCCAAGGGGGATTTGGTGTCTTGATACCTGGGGTTTTGATGACCCAAAAACAAGGGAAATTTCGTGAATATGGGGGTGAAGGGGAGATATAACATCGTTTGCCCTTGTGTGTGATGTCATATTATTTGGGGGGGTGACATATAAATTCAGTGGAGTAATTGATGACTACAAGGGTTGTTAAAAAAATAAAGAGTGGATGAGACTTAATTATAGGCATAAGTTGTATACAAAAAACTGGGTGTGAGTCAAAATACAGTTGTCCAAAATATAAATAAATGGTTGTGATGACAAGATACGGGGAGAAATTCAGTAGGGGAGTGAATCATGAGACAGTCTTTTGCCGTCAAAGTAATGTGGTGTGATCACAAAAAAAGGGGTTGATCCCTTATAATGTTTTTGTGGTAAACTTATTGGGTGATGTCTACCCCAAAGTTTGTTTGAGGGAAAGGTGTGTTGAATACAGCAGTTTCGCGAGCTACAAATAGAGTGAAATGATGTTTTATAAAAGGGATATATGTTTCAACATAGTCATTAGATCCTAAATACAGATGGTATGATATCATCAATACGTTGGAGGGTGACACGATCCCGTGGAACAATGTCACTATATTTGGTGTGATTTTTTAAAAATGGGGGTTTGATGTCTAATGTGGGGGAGGGTTTTTTTCTTCTGCAAAGATCATACATACCCAAAGTGTGAAGAAAAACAAAGAGGGGGGTGACATTGTCAATACAGTGGGGTGATCATTTACTGGCGGGTTGGGGGTACATGAAATTTTTAATGTTCCCCTGCATACGGTTGGTTTCATATTAGGGGTTGTGCTGTCAAAGAACATGTGGATGACAAAAGCGGGGTTTTGATTTTTATTACAGTGCATTTTATGTCCCACATGTAGTGGGGAATGTCATACAAAGTGGATGTATATCAGCGGAAGCTTGTGATGCCCAAGATACACTTGGTGCAATGTCTAAAGATGAGTATGTTTCTGCCTGAGTGGGTGACATCTAAAATATGTGGTTTGCTGTGTAGAGCGGAGGTGTAATCTTATGCAAATGATGTCATACAATCCGGTGTGGTTCATAAACACGGGTTTTGGGATTCATATATATGGGTTCATATCAAAAAAAAAGGGGGATAAGGGGTCACACGTATACGGATGTGTATCTTTAAATATTGGCTGAGATACCATCGTTTGGGTGGGTGTGATGACACGAACAGGGACGTGAGGTCAGATATAGTGGGTGTGTCATAAATGGCGTGATTTTTAAAAAGGGGTGTATGTCTAAAGAGGTGGATGGACTATGTTCACATATGATTAATATAAGTGGAATGATGTCATACACAAACGGGTTTTTGATGAAATTGATACTTTCAGTGGAGGGCCCAAAATCCCGTGGGTGTGTACAGACAAGGGGCTTAAACCCCGCAAGGGCGTATTGTCATAACATGTTTTTGATGCCATATAATGATATTAAAACGTAGTGTGTTGTGTCAAAAAAAAATCATTGGGGAAAGTCACAATAATGAAGTGCTTAAAACAAAGTAAAACATTCATATGTAGTGCTGTGTGTTGAGGAAGTGCTGTGATGCATAAAAAAAAAGGATTGTTCCCATAAAGTGTTGATATGATGTCTGTAAGTGCACAGGGGGCATACATATCCACCGGATGTCTTACATTTTTGGTGTGTTTCGACAGAGGGGGTTGAGACATATAGAGTGGGTGGGGGTTTGAGAGAAGGGGTATCAAGTCATACAAATTTTGTTTTGTCATCTACACAGTGGGGTGAGATCATATTAGGGGAAAATTGATTCAAAACAAGGCTTGTCTGGTTTCAAGCACCGATATGATGTCATAAAGCGTATTAATGTTTTAATAGGTGTTTATTGTCCCGCTGTGGTGGGGTTTTCATACAAACAGGTGTTTCATCCGTAATCAGTTGGGGGATTACACAGATACGTACGTAGGGGGATACATGGTTGGTTTCATTTACCCCATGGAAATGTCATATATAGGGTATGATGTCATAAAAAGAGGTGGTTTTTATAATATTGTGGCTGTGTTCCCAAAAAGTAGTGTTGTGATGTCAAAACTGCATTGATTTCATAATTGAGGGGTGTGTGTCATAATACCGTCGGGTGATGCCATAAAGGGGTTTTTTTAAAAGTCATAAAGGGGATTGATGTGTGTATAGTCCCAAGCGCCATAATAGGGCGAGGTGAGTAATACAAAAGGGGTTGATTTGTAAATCATCGTTGGATGAACGATTAGTGGGGGGATGTCCAGGGGTAGGTTTTGTTTGCCACTATACTAAAAGTTTCTATATAGAGGTTGTGATTCATATCAGTAGTCTAAAAATAAAGGTTGGGATGTGATGTTAAAAATAGTGCAAAGGGATGTCACCATATTGTTTTTTTTATGGCAAAAATGTGGGTTTATCAGTGAAAAATTGCATGAAAAAGATCCTGGGTTGATGTCATCCCGAATTTATGTGATGTCAAAATCGGGGTTTTTTGCTGTAAAAGAGTTTTTGTGCCTCTTTTGTAGTGAAAAGGAATTACAATATCCTGTGTGGTGCAAACACAGATGTTGTGATTCATACTAGTGGTTAAGGCAAAATATAGTGGATATAAATCCCAAAACGGATTGATATAAAAAATATTGGCCCCGTGATCCATCGAAGGGTAGTGTGGACAGAAAATCCCGACTGAGGTCATCAAAAAAGTGGTGTGACGTCATAAAAGGGGGATGTGTTGTCCTTGCGTCATATTTCACCATATAGGGGCTGGTGTCATACGTACACTTTTTTATAAAGGATCATTGGGTGTGGACACACATAAGGGGGTGATCCATAGATGTAGGGGATAATTCTTTAAACCCGGGACTTATTCATATAAAGGAGATCGTGTCTGAATGCAGTGGGGTGATGTCATCAATACTGGCATTGATGTCAAAATTTTTTTGAAGGGGATTTCTTGAAAAGGGTTTTGGGTCTCTTATGCCATGTGATGACCCAACTTGTTGTGAGTCACGATACAGCGGGTGGATGAACTGAACTGGGTGTGGTCAAATATAGTGGGTGTGAGTCAGGAATACCGTTGTTTTTCATGAAAAGGTTGTGGTATCAAATTTTGGGATATGATGTCTTTAAATTTCGGATGTGATGTCTATATATAGGGGTCTGAGCATAGAGTTATGCCATGTCTTCTACTAAATATATGTCATAATATAGTGTGGTGATGGATCCAAGATGGATGGGGTTAATTGATACACTGGGTTTGATGACCCGATACAAGGATTCATGAGATATGTGGGGAATTGGCCGATATAACATCTTTTTTGTCTTGGTGTGTTCATATATATGGGGGGTGCATATGAATTTCAGTGGATGTAATGTGATACTAAAAGGTGTAAAATCATAAAGAGGGTGAACCCGTTAGTGCTAAGTTTTCATACATAAACGGGTTGATGTCAAATACTTGTCCAGAGATCATCAATAAAGGTTTTGATACACGATACAGGGGATAATTCAGATAGGGAGTGATATCATGAGTACAGTGCATTTGCCGTAAAAAGTAATGTGGGTGTCACAAAAAATTGGGTGTGATGCCTTATATAGTTATGTGGTAAAAAATTAGTTGTGGAGTCATACATCCCCAAGTTGTATAGAGGGAAAAGAGTGTGTGTGAGATACAGATCATTTTTTCTGCGATGCTACAAATAGAGTGAATATGATGTTTTTTAAAATGATAGATTTTTGTCATACAAGTCATGAATCAAAAAATACAGATTATGATATCATCAATACGTTGGATTGATACACAATACCGGGGATCAATGTCAACTAACGTTGTGATGCAAAAAAATGGTTTTTTGATGCATAATGTGAGGATGGGTTTTTTCTATCGTGCAACAGATCTATAATATGCCAAGTGTGAAGACATACAAAGAGGGGTGAATTGTAAATACAGGGGTGTGAGACCAGTTTACTGGCTGGATGTCAAAAGTAAGTGTATATGTTCCCTGCATACTGGTTGGGGCATAAAAAGGGTTGTGCGTCAAAAGAACAGTTGTGTGACAAAAGCTTTGGTTTTTTGTTACAGTGCATATAGTCAAATTATGGGGTGATGTAAAAAAAGGGAGTGAAAACAGGGAGATTGTGATGACCAAGATACACTTGGTGCAATGTTGATAGATATATGAGAAAAAGCCGACGGGATGTGACATCATAAATATTTGGGTTTGCTTTGTAAGCGGAGGGTGTTTTCATCTATAGTGCAAATGTGTCATACATATCCGATGTGGTGTCTCAACACCGGGGTTGGTGTCATTTAAATCATATCAAAAAAAGGGGAAATAAAGGCCACTAACGAGGGAAATCATACAATTTTGGCGGGAATACCATCGTTTGGGGTGGTGTGAGGGACACAGATACAGGGGACGGAGGTCAGATATGGGTGGAGTGATGTCAAATAGAGTGGTCTGAGTTAAAAAGGGGTGTATGTCAAAAAGAGGGGAGTGAGACAAGTATCACATAGATTTCATTTTAAAATTGGGATGATGTCTTACCAAATGGGTTTGATAAATTTGTACATTCGTGTGAGGCCAATACGGGTGTAAACAACTAGGGGCGTGAAGCACCCAATGGCTGTATTTCATAACACTGTGTTTGATGATAAAGTAGATAGTCAAAACGTATGTGGTGATGTCATCGAAACAGTCATTGTGAGAATCAACATAAGTAAAATGTGCTGCACACACAGTAGCCCAAAATGTCAAAAGTAGTGCGTGGATGCTGAGGAGAGTGCATTGAGTCATAAAATAAGGATTGTTGCCAAAAAGTTGATAGATGTCAGTAAGTGCACGGGAGAATACATATGCCCCTGTGATTCTTACTTTTGTTGGTGTAGTTTTCGACAGAGGGTGTGATGACAAAGAGGGGGTTTGGGGTGTAGAGAGAAGGGATAAAGTCAGATACAAAAATTTGTTTTGTCATCTAACGTGTGGGGAATCATATATAGGGGATATATGTCAAAACATAGTGTTTGCAGGGCTTACAGCACCGATTGATGTAAAAAAATGCATATAATGTCTTAAAAGAGTCCTATAGTGCCTACACTGTGGGGGTGATTTCATACAAAAAGGGTTTTAAAACCGTAAATCAATTGGGTGATTACACGATACAGTAGTGTGAGTCGGATACAGTGGTGGTTGTATTCAACACAGGGAAAAATGTCTTAAAATGAGTAGATGTCATAAAAATAGAGGTTGTTTTAAGATTTTGTGGCTGTATTCAAAAGAAAAGTGTAGTATGTCATTACATGCAGGTGTTTCATAATGGTGGGTGTGATTCATGAATACCGAGGGATGCCAAAAAACCGGGGGTTTTTAAATTTCAAAAAGTGAGGATTTTAATTTTGGTTAGTGCCAAGTCCCATATATTTGGCACTGTGATGAAATAAACGAGTGGTGTGTTTGTAAAAACAGTCGTTGTGATGACACAGATTAGTGGTTGTGATGTCACATGTGTGGGTATATGTTGCCATCTATCTGGATATAGTTTCATATAAAAAGGGTTTGTTTTCAAAGTACAGAATCTGAAGACTCAGGGGGGATTATGTTTAAAAGTGAAAGGATGTCACCATTTTTGGTTTGATGGCATACAATTGGTGTGATATCAGTGAAAAAATTGGGATACAAAGATACAGGGGGTTGATGTCAGCCGAAGTGATGTGATGAAAAAATACTGGGGGTTTTGCTTAAAAAAGGTATAGGACCTTCTGTAGGCAAATAATTTTCAATATCCTGTGGGGTGTATCAACACAGAGTTTTGTGATGTCAACATAGTGTTATCAGGGCAAAATAAGTGGAATAAAGTCCACGATACGGATTGATATCATCTATTTTGGGCCGTGAAAACCATCGATAGGGTGAGTGTGATGACATTTAAAAAGTACTGGGGTCATAATAAAGGGGGTTGTGACGTTAAAGGTGGATGTGAGTCCTATCGGCATATGAGTCAACATATAGTGGCGTGATGTCTTACGTACACTGTTTTTTAAAAAAAAAAAAAAAAAAAAAAAAAAAAAAAAAAAAAAAAAAAAAAAAAAAAAAAAAAAAAAAAAAAAAAAAAAAAAAAAAAAAAAAAAAAAAAAAAAAATTTTTTTTTTTTTTTTTTTTTTTTTTTTTTTTTTTTTTTTTTTTTTTTTTTTTTTTTTTTTTTTTTTTTTTTTTTTTTTTTTTTTTTTTTTTTTTTTTTTTTTTTTTTTTTGTAACTTTTTTTCCCCCAAAAATGGATATTCAATATTTTGGGTAAATTTGGGCAGATATCTGGGTTTTGTTTGTGTGTGTGTCATATATGGGGTTAAATATAATTCAGTGGTGTAATTTGATGACTACAATGGTGTGAAATCTAAAGAGTGGATGAGACTTATGTTAGTGAAAATTTCTACATAAACTGGGGTATGTCAATATACATTGTCCAATCATCAATAAATGGTTGTGAGACCAGATACAGTGGATCAATGTCAGTGTGGGATTTTATATCATGGTACTTTTTGGCCGTCAAAAAAAAAGGGGTGTGATCACATAAAATGGGTGTGATGCCTTATATAGGGATATGTGGTAAACTATTTGGTGATTCATACATAAAATTGTGTATGGGAAAGAGTGTGTGTGAGATACAGAGACATTTTTGCGATGTCAAATAGGGGTGAATATGATTTTTATACAATGGAAATGATGTTGTCATACATAGTCGGAGATCTCATAAATACAGATGGTAGTTTCATCAATCTTGGTGGGACACAGAACCGGGATACAATGTAACTATACTGTGTGTGATGTCTTAAAAATGGTGGTTTAAATTTCTAAGTGGGTGGGTTTTCTTCTACTGAACAGATGAATACAATGCCAAGGTGAAACTAAAAAGAGTGGGGGTGACATTGAAATCAGGGGGTGTGTGACTCGTTTATGGCTTGGAGGTCAATGTATATGTATATGTTGCCCTGATACTGGTTTGGGGTTTATAATGAGGTTGTGGGGTTTCTAGAACGAGTGTGGACAAAAGCAGTGGTTTTGTGTTTTAACAGTGCAATGAGTCACACTTAGTGGGTGGGGATGTCATACAAAAGTGGATGTGATTCACGGGAGTTTGGATGCCCAAGTTACCGGGGTGCAATGCTGATAGTGAGTAGTGTCATGCCTGACTGGGGGACATCAAAAAAAATTGGGGTTTTTGCTGTGAAAGGGATGTGTGTCTCTATGTGAAAATGATGTCAAACTATCAGGTGGTGTCATAAACACCGGGGTTTTGTGATGTCTATATATGGGTATCTATCAAAAATAAGGGGGATAAGAGGTCCCGTATATGGATGTGATATCAAAAAAATATGTGAGATCCATCGTTGGGGGGTGTGTGACACAAAACGGGACGTGAGGCAGAAATGGGTGATGTCATATATTGGTCGTGGTTAAAAAGGGGTTTGATGTCTAAGAGGGGAAAGTGATGACATATGTATCACTATGTTTCATATATGGGAGAGATTAAAACCAAAGGGGTTTTTGGAAATTGATACATTCGGGTATGGACGTACGGGGTGTGATACGACTAGGGTGTGAAGCACGCAAAGGCTGTATTGTTCTACACTGTTTTGACCCATATAAAGTAGATATGTCAAAAACGTAGTGTGTGTGATGTAAATCGAAACAGTCATTTGAGAAGCACACATATATAAAATGTGCTTCCACACAGTAGACCACATGTCATATGTGTGGTGGATGTCAGAGGAGATGATGTGATGCATAAATACTAAGGATTTTTGCCATAAATTTTGATATGATGTCTGAAGGTGCACAGGAGGGCAAATAGCCACCTGTTGTCTTCATTGTTGGTGGATTTTTTCGACAGGGGGTGTGTGACTATAGGGGGGGTGGGGTTTTTTTGAGAGAAGGGTTTTTATCAAGTCTAAAAATTTGTTTTTGATTACACATGGGGGTGGTCAATTTAAGTGGTATGTGTAAAAAAATAGGCTTGTCTGGCTTAAAAGCACCATAGTGTCATAAAGGTGCAATAATGTTTATGGTCCTAAGTGTCCTAATGCTGTGGGTGTGATTTTTACATAA
Source organism: Odocoileus hemionus (assembly GCA_020976825.1). NCBI lineage: Eukaryota > Metazoa > Chordata > Mammalia > Artiodactyla > Cervidae > Odocoileus > Odocoileus hemionus. Next base: position 14,513 of record JAJLRB010000053.1, read on the forward strand.
AAGGTGTTTCATACCGTCAATCAAGTTGGGGGATTACACGATCAGTGCTGTGATTCGGAAAAATGGTTGTTTGTATTCAACACATGGAAATGCAATAAAGGGTATAAAGTCATAAAATAGGGGTGTGTTGTTTAATATGTGGGTTGCAAAAGTATAGGTATGTGATGTCATTAAGTGCATGTGATTTCATAAAATTGAGTGGGGGTGATGTCATAAATACCGCAGGGATGCCAAAAACCCGGGGGGTTTTAATGTCAAAAAAGTGAGGAGTGATGTTGTGTATATGCCAAGTCGCCTATATATGGCACTGTGTGAAATAAAACGAGTGGGTGTGATGTTGTAAATACAGTCGTTGTATGACACAGATTAGTGGTTTATGTAAATGGTGGGGAAATTTTTGCACTATCTGGTTTAGTTTCATAAAATTTGTGTTATAGTACAGTAGCTGAAATCAAGGTGTGGATGTGGTTATAAATAGTGCTAGGATGTCACATATTGTTGGTTTGATGCAAAAAAGTGGGTGTGATTCATGAAGAAATTGTCTGACAAAGTAAATGGGTTTGATGTCTGCAAAAGTGGATTGATGCCCAAAAAAATATGGGTTTCTGTAATGGATATGACTCTTCGTAGTGAAAATAATTACAATATGCTAGTGGGTGTCATAAACACAGAGTGTTGTGTGTATACATAGTGTGTTCAGGGCTAAAATAGGGTATGTGTCACACGTATAGGGATGTGATATCTACATATTTGGGGCCGTGAACCATCGTGGGTGAGTGTGTGCACGTATACTGACTGAGGTCATAATAAAGTGGTGTGAGTAAAAAGGGTGGATGTGAGTCCTTGCAGTGCATTGATGTACACATATAGTGGCTGTGATGTATAGTACACTGTTTTGATAAGTAGATCTTTGGGTGTGGACACACTAGAGGGGTGGATAAAAGATGAGGGGTGAGTTTCTTTAACCGTGGCGTTATGTATTATAGGGATCTGATGTCATGAATGCAGTGGTGGTGATGTATCAATATGGCATTGATGCATAATTTTTGAATGGGTTTTTTTTAAAAAGGTTGTGTCTAGATGCCAAGTGTGATGATTCCTACTTGTTGTGTGTCATCGTACAGCGGGTGTGTGACAATGATACAGGGGTGTGTGTCAAATATAGTGGGTGTGATGCAGGAATAGCCGTTGTGTTGTCTGAAACCGTGTGTTGGTATCATATATATTGGATAGTGTAAAAAATATACTGGATGTGATGTATATATATGGGGTTGATGATGGTTCATCCCATTCATGATATGAATATGATGTCTTTAAATTAGTGTGTTGAGTGTCCAGAGGGGGATGTGGTGTCATTGATACCTGGGTTGATGCCCCGTACAATGGATTCGGTCAGATATGTGGGGAAATTGGCGTTAAACATCGGTTTTTGTGTGTGATGTCATATTAGTGTGGGTGACTTTATGAATTCAGTGGATGTAATGTGATGACTACAATGGTGTGGAAATATAAAGAGTGGATGAGACGTTATGTATGTGCATAAGTTGTCATCAAAAATGGTGTGATGTCATTTTCGTTGCCAGAGATCATCAATAGAAGGGTTTGTGATGACAAGTACGGGGGTGAAGTCAGAAGTGGAGTGATTCATATAAGTGTTTGGTAAAAAATGGGTGTGTAAATAAAAGGGGTGGATGCATATTATTATATGATGGTAAAAATATATTTTGGGTGATGCATACCCCAAATTGGTTTGATAAAAATTTGAATAAAATCATTTTGGATGCACAAAAAGTGTTGTTTTTTATAAAGAATTTTTGGGCTTGGAAAGAGCCAAAAAAGGGGGTATTTCAAAACTTGGTGTTTGACCCCCCAAAAAAGTGGAAAAATGTAATAACGGTTTTTTTTGTTTTTTGATTCATAAAATTTTTTTCATGTGAAAGTCAACATATAAGTGTGGCTAAAAGGGGGGGGGGAAATTTGTCAAAAAGGGGTGTGGCTTTTTGGTTGATGTACATGAGGAATTTTTGTGATGGAGTTTTAAAATAGA
>JAJLRB010000054.1:0-34822 GCA_020976825.1 Odocoileus hemionus
TGAGTCTTTTGGAATGAAAAAAGAAATAGCAAAAATTTAAATTAATCCTTTTTTTTATAAATAGGGTTGTGAATGTCCAGGAGTGGTTCACATATATGTATCAAAACTTTAGACAAGAACACCAAAGATTGGAAAAAGAAAATTGCTCATTCTTAACTGAATTCATATTTAGGGGAATTACTGATAAGTCTGGGATTAAAGTGATCCTATTTATCATTTTTTTGTTGTTTATCTCATTAACATTCTGGAAAATCTTGAAAGATTATTTTAATTAGGATGGATCCCTAGCTGCATATATCCTTGTACTTTTTCCTCAGTCACCTCTCCTCTGACCTCTGCTATTCCAAAGCCATTGGCCCCAAGATGCTGGTGGACCTATTTGCCAGCTCAGTGAGTTCAGCCACTCAGTTGTGTCTGACTCTTTGAAACCCCATGGACTGCAGCACGCCAGGCTCCCTATCCATCACCAACTCCCAGAGTTTACCCAAACGCATGTCCATTGAGTCAGTGGTGCCATCCAACCATCTCATCCTTTGTCATCTTTTACCTCCTGCCTTCAATCTTTCCCAGCATGAGTCTTTTCTAATGAGTCAGTTCTTCATGTAGTGTGGCCAAAGTACTGGAGTTTCAGCTTCAGCATCAGTCCTTCCAATGAACACTAAGGATTGTATTATTTTTAGGATGGAACTGGTTGGATCTCCATGCAGGCCAGGGGACTCTCAAGAGTCTTCTCTAACACCACAGTTTAAAAGCATCAATGCTTTGGTGCTCAGCTTCCTTTTTTAGTCCAAATCTCACATCCATACATAAACTACTGGAAAAACCAATAGCCTTGACTAGAATGACCTTTGTGGCAACGTAATGTTCTGCTTTTTAATATGCTGGTCTAGGTTGGTTCATAACCTTTCCTTCCAGGAGTAAGCATCTTTTTAATTTCATGGCTGCAAGTCACCATCTGCAGTGATTTTTGGAGCCACCAAAAATTAAAAGTCAGCCACTGTTTCCCTGCTTCCCCATCTATTTCGTGGGTGATGGGACGGATGCCATGATCTTAGTTTTCTGAATGTTGGACTTTAAGCAACTTTTCACTACTATTCATTTTATCAAGAGGTCTTTATTTTTTCATTTCTGCCATAAGGGTGTTGTCATCTGCACATCTGAGGTTATTAATATTCTCCCTATATTGCCAAAAACAAATTCAATCCCCTTCTATGGCTGTGCTCTGCAATTCTTGGTCTTCCTGTTATCATTCCGTTGCGATTCTGAGTGTTTCTGCTGGCAGTGAGGCCTATGACCGGTACTAGGCCGGTCAGCAGCCCCTTGCTCTATGCAGTCAGCATGTCCAGTAGGGTGTGCTCCCTGCTCATGGCTGGGGTTTTCCTGATGGGATAACAGTTTCTCAGATACACATGGAATTAGCATTCCATTTATGCTTCTGTGGGTCAAATGTGATTAACCATTTTTTCTGTGATTTACCCCCCCCCTTTTTTTTTCCCCTGTCCTGCTCAGAAACACAGGTCATTGAGTTAGTGATATTCACGCTTTGGATTTTACTGAACTGAGCACTATTTCAGGAGTCCTTGCTCTTATTTTTATATCATCTTTTCAATCTTGAAGATCCACTTTGCTGAAGGGAAAGTCAAAGATTTTACCACCTGTACCTTCCACTTAACTGTCGTGTCAATTTTCCAGGAGCTATGCTCTTTATGTATTTCAGGCCAAGTTCATCCTACTCTCTAGATGAAGACAAAATTTTTCTTTGTTTTAACACTCTTGTGATTCCCTGCTAAATCCTCTAATATTTAGCCTATGGAACAAGGATGTAAAAGAGGCATTATAAAATTGAAAGCTAAACTATATTTTTAAATATTTGTATTATGCAATATGGCACAACACATGAGAAATAATTTTCTCAAGTTCCAAGTGAATAATTATTTGTATTAAACTCCATTGTTAAGACTGGAAGAGGAAATGGCTACCCATTCCAGTATTCTTGCCTGGAGAATCCTTATAGAGAGAAGAACCTGGTGGGCTAAAATTCCATGGGTCACAAAGAGTCAGACATGACTGAGTGACTAAACACAGCTTCACTGTTAAGAAATATTGCAGGTTTCCTCGGATATCATGTTTTGTATGTGGGCAGGGTAAATTTTTTTCCACTTACTTTTTTTTAAAAAACCTTTTGACTTCTCTACTTTTTAAAAAATTTTTTGCTTAAAAATTTTTAAAATTTCAAAAAATTATTTAAAAGGGTTTAAAAAAAAACCAAATTTACAAAAAATTTTAAAGGTTTTAAAATTTAAAGTAAACCAAAAAATTTAAACGGAACAAAAAAAATTTGGAACTAGGTTTTTTTTTTAAATAGTCAAAATTTTTAAATAATAATAATTTAAGGGGAAAAATAGTATTTCCAAAAAACTGAATTTGGTAATTTTGGAAAAATTAAACAGTTTGGGTTTTAAAAAAAATTTAAGGGATTTGTGAGACATTAGGGGCATTTTTTTGGGAAAAAATTTTCATTGTGGAAAAAACAAAAAATTATAAAAAATATTTTTTTTATATAAAAGATTTATGGGTTTCTATTACTACCAAAATTTTTCCCAATTCACCAAACCCTTTTTTGGGAAAAACTGTTGCTCATAAAAGGGCCCAGCCAAAAGGGAAAATATTGTCTGAAAAAAAAAGTCACGACAAAACCAGGGTTTCCCAGGGGAAATTGGCAGGTATTGTGCAGAAAATAAACATTTTATCTAGTTAATTTTCCCCAAATTCAATTTTTCCAAGGGAATTACCCATTAAAAAATGATTTTACCTAAATATCACCCCATTTTTTTTGGGAAATTTAAAATAAACATGATATAAAAAAAAAAAAAAGGGAAAAAAATTAACCCATTAAAGGGGAAGTCAAAAACAGTGCTGAAAAGCAGACAATATTTGATTAAAATAGTTCCCCCTTGGATTGGATAATTAAGCTGGGGCCGGGTTTTGCACTGGGAAGACCCGGGAAGGATGGGTTTGGAGAGGGAGGGGGGGAGGGGGGACGGGAAGGGAATTCATGTAAATCCATGGCTGATTCATTTCAAGTATGAAAAAAACAACTGAAAAGATTTTAAAGAAATTTACCCCAAAACTAATAAAAATAAATGGAAAAAAAAAAAAAGAAAAATGAGTGTTTTTTTTTAGGAAATTTGAAATTTTTCAAATCAAAGCTGAGCAAGGGCCCTTAAATACTCTTCTTTTCCCACGAAAATTTTCTTAAAAATTCCACAAAAATAGGAAACAGCATATCAAAAGTCGGATTTTATTCCGGTTGTCTCCCTTAAAGCCCCTAATCACTAATTTCCTTCTTTCCTTCACACCCTTTCAAAAACCCTCATTTGAGGGATTTGACGGAAAATATTTGAAAGTGCCCAGTTTTTACTTTTCATCTTTTTTTTTCTAATTTTTTGCCCTTGATCTTTTTCTTTGCTTCTTTAAAGAGTCTGACAGAAGGTTTTATCCTTTATATTCTCAAAAAAAACCAGCTTTATTTAAATTGCCTGTTTTTAATTATTTTCTTTTATTTTTTTCATTTATTATCCCTTAAACCTTTTATTTTTTTTGGTTTTTTCCCTTTTAACTTGGGGTTTTTTTTAAATTTTTCTCGGCTGCCTAGGTTTTTAATGTAAAGTTTTTTTCTTTGTGATTTTTCTTGTTTCCTGGGGAAAGGGTTTAATATTGCAAAAAAGCTTCCTTCTTAGAGCGGTTTTGCTGACCCACCTTGGGCTTTGGATTCCCAAAGTTTTTGTTGTCTTTTGTTTTCTAGGTATTTTTTTTTTTTATTTCCCTCTTTTTTTTTTTCCCAGGGGATATTGGTTTTTTTTAGTCACAAAATTGTTTACCCCCTTCCATATGTTTGTGTTTTTTTACACGTTATCTTGTAATTTTTTCTCATATTGTCCTTGGAAACAAGCTTTTTTACTATTTCAATTTTAAAAAAAAATTCACCAGGTTTTGGTTTTGGGGTCCATGATGGGGGTCTGTTGTGGAAAATTTTCCCAAAGTTTATTTGAAAAGAAATTTATTCTGCTTCTTTCAGCCCGGAATGTCCTAAAAATACCCAAACTTTCTGGTCTTTGTTTTTCCTTTTAAGTTTGGGTTTTAAACTTTTAATTTTCTGTCTGGGGACCCTCCTTGGCTCATCCTTGTAATTTGAGTTTTAAAAAGTTCCCCCTATTGTGTTACTTTGGATTTCCCCTTTTATAGATATTAGCACTTGCCTTATATTTGAAGTTTTTCCTGTTTGGGTCCAATAAAAATTTAAAATTTGTTATTTTCTTCTTAGGGGACCCCCCCTTGGTCTTTGTCGTGCTTTCCTTGTCTCTTTTAACGTTCTTTTATTTTAAAGTCTTTTCCTTGTTTTTTATGAGTATTTTTTTTCCCCATTTCTTTTGATTTTTTTTGCAGTAATATCTTTTAAACCCCCTCTTTTTCAGTTTTGTACTTTTGTTTTCTAGGTCTGAAGGGGGTTTTCCCTTTGTATAAAAACTTCTTGATGAGATTTTAATTGTTCAAATTTTTTTGTTAATTTTTTTTTTGGTTGTTTTTTTCCTTACGTCTGTGGGGTTTTTCCCATTTATTTTTGGGATACAATTTTTTTATCATATTTTATACTACTATCTATTACCCTATTTTTCTATACAAATATGATTTTAAAATTTTTTTTTCCAGTTTTTAATATCATACTTTTTATATTTTATATAAAATTAAAAAAACTTGTTTCTCGATTTATTTTTTGAAACACTTTTCCCCATTACCCTTCTAAAAAAGGATTTCAAAACAAAATTTAACTTAAGGAAGGGCCACTGACCATTTTGTCCAGTAATGCCCGACTCTTGTGCCCCCTTTGGCTTGAAAACCTCCCCGGCCCCTCCTCCAAGAAATTTTCCGGGCAAGAAAATTGGGAGGGGGTTTGGGCCCTTTTTTCTACCCCCAGCGGCTCTTTCCCCCCAGGGATGAACTCAAAACTCCTGTTAGACAACCCGATTTTTTTCTACTGGGGAAACCGGGAAAAACCCCTTGAATAAAACAGAAATCATGAAATACCAAAAGCTTGTTTTTTCTGATTCTTTTTTGCACACTGTTCTATTTGGCTCTTCCTACAAAAAAATTTGTTTTTCAAATTAGAAAAATTTAAAGGGAAAAAAAGGGCCCCACTGACTCCTTTTTTTGGTTTTTTCCCTTTTTGTTTACTGATTTGCATGAAAAAATTCATGGAAAGGGGGCTAGGTTGCAAAGTTTTAAAAAATTGACACTAGATAGAATATCTAAAAAGAGGGACCCAATTTTCCACTTTCAGTTATGAAATTCAGAATGTGCCCATCGTAATTTTCAGAGGGCTAGTTGGATTTTTTAACTTTGGTTTAATTCTTTGGCTTTCACATACGTCTTTTAAAGACAAGCCCCAAGAAATGCCCTTGCAGTATTTTTGCTATTTTTTTTTGTAAAAACCCGATGAAGTAGGAAAAAAATTCCCAAAAAAAAGGGGATAAATATGCAATGAATGAATATAGTAAACCCTTTAAAAAATATTTCAATGAAGACAAGGCTGATAAAAAAGAAACAGTAGCAATCCAAAAAAAAACAAACAAAAAGTATTTTTGAAAAATTTCCCCTTTTAAAAGGGGGGCCCAAGAATTGGAAACACAAAGAATCAGAAATTTTTTTAGTTTTTTACCGGGGCCCTAGGAAGGAAAGGAAGGGGAAGGGAAAGGAAGGGAAAACAACAGTAATAAATATCAAAAAAATAAAATAAAGGACCCCCTTATCATAGTGATAAAAATGTGGAAGTAAATCTGGTGATAGCCTAAAAACCCTTTAAAAAATATAGTAAAAACAAAAAAAAAGGTATACTTTAAAGGGTAATTCTATAAATGTACACTTTAACTTTCAGAAAAAAAGGAAACTAAACAAAGTGTGGTAATACCCTTTAAAATGAATGGGGAAAGGGGGACTCAAAATCCCCATGAACAAATCTAAGGAAATGGAAATCATGGGGGGAGGATCTTTTTCGAGTTTCAGTAGGTTTACTCTTTAACTAAAGAAGGAAAAAAAACTTTTCAGGAAAAACTGTGAAGCACATCATACAAAAAAAAAAAATTTGCAGTTTTTCTTTTCCATAGGTCAATTAAAGACGGTAGAAAGCATGGAAAACTCAGCCTGGGGTTTAAGTACTTCTAAATTCCTCGGGGGGAAAATTTACAAACAAAAAAATTTAAAATTAAAGGGAAATGTTTGCATAACATCAAAGCAAAGGGGCAGAAGCCCCAAGGGTTTTTAAGTTCCAATGTCCCTGGTAAAATGCGAGGTTTCATCTGCCTTTTGCTAAACTACCCCAAGCCCGCCCCAACATATAGGGTTCCAGTACCAAACTAAAGAATAGGGAAAGAATATTTAAAGATTTTGAGGAAAACCAAATTATAAATGATCCATTTTGTGCCAGTTTACTCTTAAAATCGAATCAATGGCAATAAATTTTTCAACTCAAAAACACAAGAATCTGAACTTTTTAATATCCACAATAAAACCCTGTTTGTTTTATTTTACCCCTTTATTTCACAGGGGAAATTTTCCTTTTTTATTTTGGGGAAAATGAATACAGGGAATTTAAAAAGCTTTGTCTTTTTAAAAAATAGATTAGGTACCACAATTAAAAAAAAAAACATGAAACAAATTCATGCCCCACATCCCATGTTTACTTAGTTCTGAGAGAAAAAATTTAAATGCTTACATTCTATTCTGATAAACATTAACATGTATATACATAGAGGAAAGTCAAATAATTTTTTAGAAAACTTTTTTGGGCCTATCTTTTTTCCCCCAATTTGAAACTAACAGGCCTTTTACAATCTAAAATTAAAATAAATCATACAAAAACCTTCTGTTGTTTTTACTTCCTTAGTTTTTTTTTTTCACCCCTTAAGATTTTTCATTTTTTGGACAACGCACTACACAAAGAGGTTTTGACATTTGGGGAAAGCAAGAATACTTTTCTAGAAAACGGGGCCCAAAAAATTACTAATTCCATGTCTAAAGCAAATTGACCATAAAAAAAAAAACCCAAGTAATTTTTTTTTTTTAAATTACAAAGTTTTTTGATATACTGACTTTTTCTGGAAAAAAAGTAAAAATTTCGCTAAAAACCAATCTTTGCTTTTTTGAGAAACATAAAAATTGCTTTCATTTTTTTTTATAAGTGACTTTTTTTCAGCCCTCATAAATGTGAAATTTCCTATGTTTTTCAGTCTGTGTCAAACACAGGTGCCCCTTCTGGGTTTTTTTTAAAGAATAAAGATTAAAATTTTCTCCAAATCAACCCCGGGGATGAAGAAAAACAAACAATCAGAAAAGGGCCCCCTTGTAGAAAGCTTTTGAATAAAAACCTAAATAAAAGACATCTAGATTTACACCAACTTCTAAAAAGTCTTTCTCAATATTTTTTTTATTTTTGAAAAAATTAAAACAGCTAGGCCCTTTTTTAAAGGGAGGGGGTGCTTTACTGAATACCCCTTCTAAGTAAAAAAAATTTATAAAAAAAATAAAAATTCTGTTTTAAAGACATTTTTAGATGCCGAAAAGTGTTACAAAATTCAAGTGCCCCTTTTCTTGATAAATTTTCTAAAATTTTTACATAAGAACTAACAAAAAATGGATAGGGGGAAAATTTTCCCATAACTAAATTTCCTTTTTTGGGAATTATGAAAAGGCTGTGAAAAAATGACCCTATTACCTATTTCCCCCTTGTTTATCTAAATTACTTTCTGACAAATCCGGGAATATAACCCTGATCAGAATGGACCCCCAAAGCTGCACACACCCTGTACTTTTTCCTCAGCCCCCTCCCCTTCAGGGACCTCAGCTTTTCCCACAGATTTGGCCCCAGGATGCTGGTGGACCTATTTGTAAAATAAATAAAATTATCTTCTTTTGGCTGGGGCCCTGAAATTTATTGGTGCTCAAAACCCTTTATAAAATTGTGATGTCTCCTGTGGCAGTGAGGCCCTGTGCAGGTCCCAAGGCCCCCCAGCAGCCCCTTGCTCTATGGGGTCAGCTTTGTCCAGCAGGGTTTTCTCCCTGCTCAGGGGCGGGGGTTTTCCCTTTGGGGGAAAATAAATTGCTCTGATAACGGGGACTTTAGATTTCCTCTTACTTTTCTGTGGGTAAAAATGAGATTAATCACTTCTTCTGTGGCTTCCCTCCACTCTACCTTTTTTCTTGCTCTGATACACGGGTCAATGAATTGAGAGTATTTTGTTTTTAAATTATTGAATTGAGCTCGATTTCGGGAAAATTCTTGTTTTCTTACTTTTATATCCCCTAGCATCTAAAAGATTCATTCTGCTGAGGGGAGGCTCAAAGCTTTCTCCACCTGCGCCCCCCAGGAAAAGCTGGGGCCCAATTTTCCGGGGAAAATTTTTTTTTATTTTACTTCAGCCCAAATTCAATCTACTTTTTAAAGGGGAAAAAAACAAAATGACATCATTTTTTAAACCCTTAGAGCCCCAATTTTTTAAACCCTTGATTTAGCCTAGGGAAAAAAGGGATGTGAAAAATCCCCTAGAAAAACAAAAAAATAAAAAAAGGTTTAAATATTTAATACCACATTGCAACACATATAGTAGTTATTTTTTTTGCAAGTTATATGTATGTACTTTAAAAAAAATTTAAAATTTTTTTTCAATAAATGAGTACCCCCCCTTATACAAAAATTTCCCCACGGAAAATTGTTGCATTTTTAAAAACTTCCTTGCTTCATTATATGCTTGACCTTTCAATAAATCCTTTCTGTGAAAAAATTTCCCTTTGGCTTTTTAAAATTTCTGTCATATTTTTTGTTTGTATCCATTAAATTCAAGCATTATTTTTCAAGTATATTAATATTTATAAAGTATTTACTGTTTTTTTGCCTCCCTCTAAGTGTTTCCCATTTTTAAAAAATCTGTTATTTTGTATAAAAACAGCCCTTATAATCTGGGTTTAAATTTAAAAGAAACTTTATTAACAAACCCCCACACATAAAAATTCTAGAAAATTTTAAGTTTTTCCATTAATTAAAAAAAAAGAAAAAAACAGGGTGAAAAATTAGGAACAAATGTAAAAACACAGTGTGCAAAAAAAAAGGGTTTTTCTTGCGGGGGAGATATTAATTGTCGATTAAAAAAAAATTTTGGGAAAAAGGGAAAAAAAATTCCTGGGAAAGATGTTTTGGGTTATTTTCAGGGTCATGATAAAAAGCAGCTGTATCCCTTTTTTTGGGATTCCCAAGGGGCTCAGGGGTAAAGAACTCCCGGGCCGATGCAAGAGATGCAGGAGATTTGGTTTTAAGCCCTTGGGGTCAGGTAATCTGCTGGAGTGGAAAATGGCAACTTCTCCAGTTTTCTTTTTTGGAAAAAATTTCATGTCCCGGGAAGCTGGTAAAACCTGTATTTCCCTGGGTCACAAAGAGTCAGATGCGACAAATTAAACAGACACACCATACCCCAACCTTTTAGTTTTTAAAAAAACCCAAAAAAATTGAAAGCAATTTAAAGTCCCCTTGAAAATTAAAATAGTTTTTTTTTTAATAATTAGCTATAAAACCCCCCCAATTCATTCCTTTTAAAAATTTTTCCTTTTTCAAGTTCAAGAAAACCTTTTTCCTTTTAGTCATTCATTTAATATTTTCTTGCTTTAAAATCGGGCCCTACGGGTATGAGATTGTGAGAAATCTTTCCCCAAGGATTCTTTTTTCCATCTCCCATTACCCAAAAGAACGCTAATTTTTTGGGGCACAAATGGAGAAAGAGAGGAGGGGAGAAAAGAGGAGAGAGAGGAAGAAGTAAAGAAAAAAAAAAGGGAATAAAGAGTAGTTAATATTTTTTGAGTGCTTTTAAAACATCAAAAATCAAAAAAATCAAAATTAACTGGAGATATTGTTGGGGCTTGAATATATGGGCAGAAATTTTATTTTATATAAAAATTATATTAATAAATTTTAAAAAAAGAATCAAAACGTTTGGAATACTGGGGTTGATCAAGAAAAAAATGAATCCCCACAAAATCAGAGAGCATTCATCTGTATCATTCTTAAAAACTATATATTTTTGGTTTCTGCTCTAAAATCTGAGGGCAAAAGAAACGAATCAGCGGGTCAAAACCCACCCAAAAGTTTTTTTGAAAAAGCAGTAAAACCCTTTGTATTTTTTTATTAAACTTGTTATACTGTTTTTATTTTTTTAAAAACTGTTTTATTGTTTTACACTTTTTAACACTTTTTTCATTTTTAAAATTACAGTTAAACCCCACTGTTTCTTAAAAATTTTTGCTATCTTTTGAAAAAGTGCCCTTTGTGAAAAAAACTTTTTCAGAATAAAATTAAAGCCCAAGAAATTTTCCCTGGCTTCCACAGGGGGCCCTTTTGTGAAAACTGACCTTTTCCACAAATTTAAAAAAACTGCAGGGGTTTTAACCTTTGTCCCAAATTTTTTCCCAAAATTTACACAAAATTTTTTCGGGAACTGTTATTTATGGGGCGGGAAAAAAGGTAGAAATTAATTTTTTAAAATTTATATTACCCCAAAAAAAAAATGGAGTTTTTGGGGAAATTGTTGCAAATTTTAGAGAAAAATACATGGAAAACTGGTTAGGTAATCTTTCCCCTTTTGACCGCACGTATCAAGATTTTAAAGATACGTTAAACCTACAAACGGGCTGTTTTTAAAGTATCTAGTAGATGTGAAATAAAGGAAAGAATTTTTAACCCCATAAGTGGGATTATAAAATTAAAATGAATTATTCTTCGTCTGTGGGATTTCTCATCCCAAAAAACCATATCTCCCTAAAAGGGGAATTTTTACACAAAGATTTTCCTGGGTTTTTAGGGACATCCAGGGATAGGTAGTAATCGTCGGGGAATAGGGGAGAGGGGGTTTTCAATCCCGGGATCAGGAAGATCCCCGGGAGAAGAAATGACTACCCCTTCAGTTTTCTTCCTGGAGAATTCTGTGGACAGAGGATCCTTCGGGTTTTTCCAGTCCATGAGGTCACAAAGATTCTGACTTTATTTGAGTGACAAACCCATTTAAGGTAAAACTTTTTTTCCAGTTTCTTTTTTTTACTCTGACGGGAAAATAAGACTTTCATTCAAGAAGTCACAAAAAATTTAAAACCCATATCAAACATTATTCCACCCAAACAACGGGAAAAAAATAAATTTAAATTTAAAGAAAAATAATTTTAAAAATTTGGGGAAAATGTAGGGAGATTAAACATATCCCTGAAAACCCGGGAAAGGTTCAAAGAAAAAATAAAAATATTTTTAAAAAAATATATTGGAAAAAATAAAATAGGAAAATGTTGCCAAAAATTAGGGGACGGGAACCCAAGCTCCAACAAAAAAACATTTTTAAAGGGGAAAATTTTTTTGGGGAAAAAATTCTTACATTAAGGGAAAAAAAAAAAAAAGCTAGGGGCTACTTTTATCCCCCCAAGGGAATTAAAAAGGGCAAAATATGCTGTCAAAAGTTGAAAACGGGAAAAAAAATAAGAAAGTTTCAGATTTAAAAAACCATATAAAATAGAAAAAGGGAAATTTCACCAAAAATTTTGCATTTTTCCCTTTCCTTGAATTCAGTTCAGTCACTCAGCCCGTGTACGACTCTTTGTGACCCCATGAGGGAGCCCCCAGGCCTCCCCTGTCCATCACCCAACTCCTGGAGTCCCCCCAAAAACCCATTTTCCCATCCATTTTTCAGGGGAGGGCCATCCAACCATCTCATCCCTGTTTTCCCCTTCTCCTGCCCCCCAACCCTTTCCCAGCTGGGTTCTTTTCAAATGAGTCAGTTTTTTCCACATCAGGGGGCCAAAAAATGGATTTTCCCAGCTTCAGCATCAGCCCTTCCAAAAAAAACCCGGGGACTGATCCCCTTTTAGGAGGATGGTTGGATCTCCTTGCAGTCCAAGGGACTCAAAAGTCTTCCCCAACACCACATTTTAAAAAGCATAATTTCTTTTTGTGCCAGTTTTTTTTAAATAGCCCAAACTCTAATTCATACATGACAAACGGGAAAAAAAACCATCCCCCTTGACTAGAAAAATTTTTTTTGGCAAAGTAATGTCTCTGCTTTTTAAAACAGCTATCAAATTTTAATCATCTTTCCTTCCAAGGAGAAAAACCTCTTTTAATTTCTGGCTTCAATCACTACCCTTCAGTGATTTTGGAGCCCCGAAAAGAAAGTCAGCCCACTGTTTTCCCCTGGTTTTCCCCAAAGGGGGAAAAATTTAAAAAAGGGGGGGGGGGGGGGGGGGGGGATGATTTCCCCTTTGTTTTTTTTCTGAATGTTGACTTTTTAAACCAATTTTTTACTCTCTTCTTTCCCTTTTACCCCAAAAGGTTTAGTTCTTCACATTTCACCATAAGGGGGGGGGTTTTGTGCATATCTGAAGTTTTTGATATTTTCCTGGAATCTTGATTCCGCTTGTGCTTTATCCAAACCCCCATTTTTCATGATGTTTCCCCCAGTATAAGGGTTTAAAAAAACAGGGTGACAAATACAGCCTTGATATACTCTTTTCCTATTTGGGGAAATTGTCTGTTGTTCCATGTCCATTCTAACTGTTGTTTTCCTTTAACTGCATACAGATTTTTCCCGGGGGCATGCCAGGGGCTGGGATTCCCATCTCTTCAGAATTTTCCCAGTTTATTTGATCCACACAGCCCAAAGGTTTTTTGGGATAGTCAATTTTTGCAAAATAAATTTTTTTTTTGGAAAATCTCTTGCTTCTTAAATTTAAACCCCCGGATTTTTGGGAATTTTTCTCTGGTTCCCCTGCCTTTTCTAAAAGCAGTTTAAACATCGGAAGTTCCCTGGTTTTAAGTATTTCGGAAATCTGGCCCTTTGAGAAAAATTTTTGCATTCTTTTCTACATGTGAGAGGGTGCAAAACGTGCGGTAGTTTTACAGTTCCCTTTGGGATCCTTTTTTCCCGTCTTTTTTGCCACTGCTGAGTTTTTTTCCAAAAATTTTCTGGCATAATTTAGTGGAAAAACTTGCACAAACGTCACTTTTTTGGGATTTAAAATAAAATCAACTGGAATTCAATCACCCCCCACTACTTTTTTGTAGTGATGCTTCCTAAAGGGCCCCCTTGACTTCACATTCCAGGATGAATGGCTCTAGGTGAGGGTCACACTTTTATAATTTTTAAATGGATCACGAAGAACCTTTTTTTTTACAGTTCTTTTGTTAAACAAAATGGAGGGGGAAAAAAAGCTAATTTTTCCAAGAATAAGGGGGAAAATCTCAAATAACTAATACTATAAATTTTGGGATTAGGGATATGACCCCTTGTTTCCTTTCACAAAAATGAAAAAAATCATAAGAAGCTACTATGAACCTATACATTCCCCCCTTCCCCCCAAAAAAAAACAAGTACTTAGAAGAAATTGTTTTTAAAATTTCCCAGAGTTTTAACTATTCAATTTTTTTACAAGGAAAAAAAAAACCCCCCCCAGAGACATGGAAACCCAAAAAAAGGAAAGCTTAATAGCCCCAAACAATCTTGAAAGCAAAACAAACCTTTGGGGGTATCAATTTCCTGATTTTAAACTATGTTTGAAAAAATAGAAAACAAAAGATAAAGGTATTGGGAAAAAAACAACACATAGATCAAAGGAATAAAAAAAAGCCCCTTATACATGGTTTTGGGAAATTAAAAATTATGGATTTCCCAAAAAATACAGTGGGGAATTACCTTTTTTTTTTTTTTTTTTTTTATTTTTTTTATTGAAGGCAATTATTTTCAAAAATTGTATGGTTTTTTTCCATACATTGAAATGAATCAGCCATGGATTTACATGTGTTCCCATCCCCGGGCCCCCCTTCCCCACCTCCCTTTTCCAATTTCCCTCCCCCCGGGTCTTCCCCGTGCACCAGCCCCAAGCACTTTTCCCTGGGATCCAAAATGGGCTGGGGATCTGTTTCAACTTGATAGAATAATTGTTTTCAAAAGCTGTCCCCCAGAAACATCCCACCCCCGCCCTTTTCCCACCCGAAATCTTAAAAAACCGTTCTGTACTCTGTTCTTTTTCCCGTCCTGCAAAGTAGGGTTTTCCCCTTTCCCTTTTTAAAAAATTCCCTATATAATGCAAATTGTTTAAAATGAAATTGGGTTTTTCTTTTGGTCTTATTCCCCTATGTATAATGGGCTCCCTTTTTATCCCTTCATTAGAAATGATTCCCAAAAAATTTTCTTTAATAAATGGTTTCTGGGGTGATAGATACTGCAGGGAAAAAATGAAATTTTGTTGTGTTGCCCAGTCAGGGAAAAACCATGGGCTGTAACCTAAAAGGCCCTCCATTCCCCTGGCATTTTCCGGGAAAAAATACTGGGGGGGGCTGGCAAATTTTTTTCTTTTAAGGGGAACTTCCCTACCTGGGGAACCAACTGGGGATCTCTTATGTCTCCAAAAAGGCAAACAGGTTCTTTCCCCTTAGTGCCAACGTAAACCCCTTTTTTCATACACAAAAGTCAACTTTAAAATTTAGTTTAAAGAAATTGAACATAAGAAAAGGAAACCATTAAAAAGTCTAAACAAAAAAAGGAGGTTAAAATTTACATCAGTCTTGTAAATTAGTTTTTTGGTTTTACACTGAAAAAAAACAAAACAAAAAAAAAAAATTATTAAGAATAAAAAATAAAATAAAATAAAATTTTTTTAATTAATGTATTAATTTAAGAAAATTTTAAAAGGATAAGTTATAACCTTTAAAAAAAATTAAAAAAGAAATTTGTTTCACTTCATTAGATGTCTAAATTTTTTGTGGAAGATGGTTTTAGATTTTTGAGTAACAAAGGGAAAATAATATAAAAATTAATTTTCCCTTTCTAATATTTAACAAATCGAAGCAAGTTCAAAAAAACTAAAAATTTTGGGCCCTCGTGAAGTGGGGGTTTATCAATCACAGGGGGAAATTCAGAACTAGAAAATTTAAAATTTAAACATTTTTGGTTTTCATAAAACCAAAAACATGAGGGTAAAAGCTTTAGAGAGTTTCCTCAAAATTTATATGAAAAATTAAAAAGTTTTGGGATGTTGTTAGTTTCCAGGACAGAACCAAAAGACTTGCTGATCACGGTTTGGTTTCTGAGTAACCAAATATAAGAGGGGAAAAATAAAAAATTTATATTTGGAAAAAAAAAGGAATAAATTATTTAGAAACTTGGGAATTTGATATTTTTTGCTATTTTTTTTTAGTCCTATCTGAAATACTTTGCAAAAAAAAAGATGTTTCTTTTAAAAACAAGGGAAAATGATTCATTTTGATTAGATAAGTAAAAAATTTTATTAAATTTTGTTAATAAAACAAATTAAGAAGATAATCTTTTTATTTTTTTAAACCCCTTTGAAAAAGGTTATATTATCTCCCTGACTTTTTTCAAAATTTCACCAGTTTCCCCAAATGATTTTCCCAAACAAATACAAATTTTTATAAATTTAGCCTGGGGTTTAAAACCCCATAATATATTTACTTGTTTTTAAAACAAAATTTAAACATCATTCATATTCCAGTTTTCAAATATTTAAAAGGGGAAAAAAGTACATCACACACATTTTCACATAAATAAAGGCAATATAAACAAAAATATGTTTATTTCTCCTTTTTCCCCTCCTTTTTTTTAAAGGATGTGTGTTCATGCTAAGTTTCTTCAAAAATTGGGGGTCCAACTCTTTGGCCCCCCGGGGGGACTTTTACCCGGCCGGCTCCTCTGTCCATGGGGTTTTTCAAGCAAGAAAAACTGGGTGGTTCCAGTGGTCATTCCCCCCTTTTTAGGGGATCTTCAAAAACCCAGGTATGGAAACCCCCGTTCAGGCACCCCTACCTTAGCAGCCACCTGGAATAAATGGGCTAAAGTCTAAAAGCTGTTTTTGATCCCCCTTGTTTAAATTTTTTTGGCTGATCAAGGACAGATCTTTTGACCCCTCACCACTCCTGCAAGCAAGTAAAAAATAAGTGGGGAAATTAATAAAAATTATGAAATACCTAATGTCTCAAAAAAAATGAACACAATTTAGAAAAAAATTTGAATTCAAATTGTTTTTTTTTAAAATCCCAAGATATGGGTAATTTGGGAGTTTAAAAACACAATCTTTAAACAAAAATTTTGATTTTTTTTAAGTTTTTTTTTTCATGGAAAATAATTCTTTACAATGTTTGTTTTGGGTTTTTGGAAATATGATTTTTAAATTAAAATCAAGAAGTATAACCCCCCTTTTATTCTCAAATTTGGGAAATTTTTTTTATAAATACAAGGGTTTTATATTCCATTTTTTTCTCTTTAATTTGGGTGTTGCTTTCATATCATATTAACCTGCATTTTCTCTAAACTCATAATTGAAAAGCCCGAGATAAAAAGTATGAAGTTTCACACAATTCCAATACCCAAAAGATGACATCCAAAATTTAGGGTCAAGCTTTCAAAATCCACCCTTGACACTTCAATTTTGTCAAAAAACATAAAATGAGAATACTAAGCATGTTTTTGAGGAAAAAGGGAAAAAAAAAATATGATACACGTAATAAATCCTTTTTTTATTTAAAAAATTAATTTTTTTTCAAATGTCAAGAAGAGGGTTAAAAACCCTTTTATCTCACCCCCCCTTTTTTTTTTCTTATGATTTCTGGGCATTTTTGAAGAATGAAGAAGAAGGGGTGGAGAAAATTGCTCTTCCTTGAATGAATTTTACCCCCTTGGGAAATTTTAAAACGAAAACCCAGAATCAAAGTGAGGGTTTTCCAAAGTTTTTGGTTGTTTATCTCACTATTTTTTGCCCGCAAATCTTGGGAAGATTAAAAAAAATAAAAATGGGGCTCCCCAAATTACCTGGCAATGTAAAATTTTTCCCCGGTCCCTCTCCTTCAGTGACCTCTGTAATCCACAGCAACTGGACCCAAGATGTCGATTGACCCCCCCCTTTCCAAGAGCAAAACAACCCCTTTTTATGGCGTGCCTGCAGTTATTGATCTTTTTGAAACCTTTTTGATTGTGTGTTCCTGCGGGGAGTGAAAGTCCTAAAGACCATACAAAGGCCCTCAGCAGCCCCTTGCTCTATGCATCCCGCAAAGCCCCCAGGGGGTGCTCCCCCTCAAGTTGAAAATTTTCATGATCAGCATTGTGGATGCTTTTAAATTTAAAACAAATTAAAATTCTGCCCAGGGTTTTTGTGAGTCAAAAGAGATTAAACCCCTTTTTCCCGTGATTCCCCTTTTTACTTTTCCCATTTTTTCTCACATGCACAGGCCCAAAGAGTTTAAAGATTTTTTATCATTTTGGGCGAAAAGAACTGATTTTGGCTTTTTAGGGCTTTTGTGGTTACTGTTACACCCTCCAAACAGTAAAAAAGAGCCACCTGTGAAGGGAGTTTCAAAGGGTTTTTTCCAATGCCCTCCCACCTAATGCTTTTGGCAAATTTTTCCCGGGAACTCTGCTCTTCATGTAATTTTCCCCCCAAGTTTTATTTCCTAAATCTCTAGAAAAAAAAACAAAAATGACCTCCTTGTTTTTAAAAATGGGTTTTCCCCTGTTTAAAAACCCAGAATTTTTAAAACTTAAAAAACAAACAAGTGGGAAAAGGGGGTCTGAAGAAGTTAAAAAAGGGAAAAAAGGTTCATTGAAAAACTTTTAGGTATTGTTTCTCCCCCTACCTTTCACTAAAGATTTAAGTCAAAATTATTTTTATCCTAAGGGGTTTGATAAATAAAACATAATTTTAAGTCATTCCAAAATGTGTTGGGTTTTTTACTCATTAAACAGAGAAAAGCAAAAAAAAACCACAATGAGGTACCATTATACCAGTAGGATGGGTGCTATGCAAAAGTCAAAAACAATAAATGTGGAGAGGGGTTGGAGAAAAAGGGGAAACCCCCTTATACTGTTGGTGGGGAATTTCAAATTGAAAAGCCACTAAAGGGGAAAAAAGTGTGGGATTTCCCTTAAAAAACTGGAATAGAACTACCATTTTGACCCAACAAACCCACTTTTGGGCATACACACCAAGGAAACCAATCTGGGAAAAAGGGGCACGTGCACCCCAATGTTCATGCAGCATGTTTATAATAGCCCGGGGCATGGAAGCAAACCCAGTGCCCATCAGCAGACGAATGGGGTGAGGAAGCTGGGTACTTATACACCATGGGGAAAATTACTCAGCCTTTAAAAAAAAATTCATTTTAATCAGGGTTTTAATGAGATTTGGAAAGAAACTGGGAAACCAAATTTTACAGAGGGAATAAGCCAGAAAGAAAAGAACCCTTACGTAACTAAACATATATAATGGGTTTGAAAGATGGTAATTTATAACCCCCCAAAGCAAAACAGAAAAAGAGACTCCGATGTATAGAACAGACTTGTGGGGCCTGGGAAAGGCAAAGGGGGGGATGTTTCAAAAGAACAGCATTTAAACAGAAAATAATTTTAAGGGGGAAAAGATCACCCCCCAGGTTGGGGGGCTTTTAGGGCAAGGGGCCAGGCCTGGTGCACGGGAAAAAACCCGAGGGGGGGTGGGGAGGGAGGGGGGGAGGGGGGACCGGGGTGGGGGAAAAAGTAAATCCTTTTCTTTCATTTCAGGGGATGACAAAAACCCCCTGCCCAAAGAATTTAAAGTAACTAGCCTCCAAATAAAAAAAATAAAAAAAAAATAAAAAGCAAAATGTGTTTTTCCTATTAAATCCAAAAACTTTCCTTTTTTGTCTTGGGAAATTATATTTAAAGGGCTCCCTATTTGGGAAAATTTCTGAAAATCTTAGTTTTCCAAGTTTTTTTCCTTTGAATTTTAAAGGTAAATCTAGAATTTTTACATAAAAATTTGTCTTTTTTCTAATGGGAAATGATAGGTGTTAAAATTTGATAATTATTCACATTATTTATAATTAACTTATTTTTCACAATTAAAGTAAAAACTGGAACCCAACCCTAAACCCAAAATACAGTGTTCAAATATAGGGGAAGAAAGTTAAAAATTGCTCCCTTAAAAAAAACACAACTAGTTTTGGGATCCTTTAGAGAGAAAAGGGGTAACTGAAGATGCAAGGCAGCAAGAAAGCATTTTTTGAAGTGGGTTTTGGGCAGTTTGAGTTTAACCCTGAGGTGGACAAGACTGTGGCATTTAAGGAAAACATATGCCCCGGTTGGGGGGCGCAATTTTTCAAACCCCGTCACCTCCCTTTTTGGGAAATTTTTTGTCTCTCCTGCAAGCTCTTTAGCTTGATTCCAACACAAAAACCCGCCTGTGCTTTAGATCATTGTTGTTTCTATCTGTTTTTTTAAATTATTTTCTTC
The DNA here is from genome assembly GCA_020976825.1 of Odocoileus hemionus. Taxonomy (NCBI): domain Eukaryota; kingdom Metazoa; phylum Chordata; class Mammalia; order Artiodactyla; family Cervidae; genus Odocoileus; species Odocoileus hemionus. The sequence continues at coordinate 19,356 of JAJLRB010000054.1, forward strand.
AATGTGGGGTTATGAAAAATTTGATTTTTAAAGGGCTGTACCCAGGAGATATATAGCAAAGGGGATAAATGAAAGAATGAAAGGGAGGAAAAAAGGGGGGAAAGAAAAAAAGTTAAATTTTTGTGAAAATTTATTCAAATAAAACAAAAAAAAATTAAAGAAAGCTTTAAAGTATGGGTTTAAAAACATATTTTTTTACCTTATACGCTTCACCCGATGGCACAGTGGTAAAGAATTACCTTTCCAATGCAGGGGAAAAAGGAAGTGCAGGGTTTTTCCCCCGAGTCAGGGAAAATCCCCTCGGGAAAGGGGAAAAAGAACTCCTCCAGTATCCTACCTGGAAAAATTTCCCTGGGCAAAAGGGAAATTTCAGGGTACAGCCCCCGGGGGTTACAAAAAGTTTAGACAAAAATGACACAAACTCACACCAAAATACACGCATCTTTATCCCAAATACATAAAATGGTTGTGAATACAAGAGTAATGAAAAAAATTTAAAGACAAAAAAGATGATTTTTTTTAAAAAAATTAAACCAAAAAACTCTCCTTGGCTGAAAAATTTTTTGAAAACTTTACCCAAAACTCTAACTCCCAGTTTGCTGGGGATTTAATACGAAAATGGCCCCATTTTTGGGCAGAGACATAAGGCCCTTCATTTGAAAAACGATATAAAAATCAAGAGCTTTTTTGGTGTTTGCTAAAAATAAAACAAAACCAAAAATAATTTTTGGGACCCCCGCATCCAAGTTTCCTTTTTTAAGGGCCCCCTTTTAGGAAAACCCTTTTAGTTAAAGCCCAAGTAGGGAAAAAGGTAGAGACCCAGGGTTTAAAAGCTTTTTTAGGGTTTTGAGACAATGTAGGGGGGTGTAACCCAAAGTAAAAGAAAAGTGAGGGGGTGTTTTTTTGGGAATTTAAAAAATTTTTTCCCAATCCTTTTTAATGTTAATTTCCCCTTTTTTAAAAGTTTATCTGCTGCTTTCTAATCTCTTCAGTCATGCCCCGACCTTCCCGCATGACCCCATAGATCGCAGCCCCCCAGGGTCCCCTGGGCCCTGGGAAATTTTCCAAAGGGAAGAATTCGGATTGGGTTGCCATTTCCTTCAATGCAAAGAAAGTGAAAAGTGAAGTCTTTTTAGTTGTGTCTGACTCTACCTACCCCATGGAATGTTTTCCTACCAGGCTCCTCCCTCCATGGGATTTTTCAATTTTCAGAGTACTGGAGTGGGTTGCCATTTCCTTCTCTTGAAATGTTTCCTACCTTCTAATTATATTGAAAAAGCAGCATTTGGGAGAATTTAGACTGAATCAGAAAGAAGCCTGACACAAAAAGGGGGGTTTAAACTCAGAAGTATAAAAATTATACAGTTAGCAAAATTTCTCCTTAAAAAAAAAAAAAAAAAACACAAAATGCTAATGTGTCTAAAATCAAATTTAAACGCATTTAGCCCTTATAGCAAATCCCAAAGGGAAAAAAAGTGAAAATGAAGAAAATAAAATGTTGGGATTATTAAAAAGAATAATTTTTAAACTCAATTAAAAAAGGGGCCTTTAAAATTTATTTTACTTGTTTTTTTCCCAAAAAGTGTGAGATCCCCCGGGCCCCAAATAGGGAAAGGAAGGTTAAAAAAGTCACTTTAAAATGAACACCCCACAAATTTTGATTTTTAAATAGGGGGGGGTTAGCTAAGGACTTGTAAAGATTTTTTGGTTTTATTTTTTATAGAAAAAGGGGAAAACGGATCAAAATACTTCATTTGCTTTTATTTTTAAATTCCCAAATTTTAAAAAATTTTCTTCCCCCTTTTTTAAAAATATTTAATTAATTTCCTTTCATTGTATACTCACATCAATTGGTGGCAAATACGATTGTTCCCTCAAAATTAAAATAGATAAATAAAAGAAGCATATGCACAAAAAATTAAGATATTTCAATGAAACCAGTGAATTTACTGAAAAGGGAAACAACAGCATGGATGGATTTTCATGTAATTGAACAAATGTGCTTTCTATAGAATCCAGTTATGTCTTTGGGTTTAAAAAAAAAAACAAAAGATCTCCAGTAAAAGTCAAAAAAAGTATCACTCTTTGGGGGTAAGAGATAGCCATTTAGGGGGGGGAAATTTATAAAAGGGTTTTTTTAATTGTGGGAAAATTTTTACTTCTTTTGGCCAAAACTTTCCCAGGTTTAACCCGGTTTAAACCTTTGGGGAAAAAAGTTTATCTATATTTTTTTTTTATTTAAGTGTTCTCTATATTTTCCTGAGTTTGAGCAAGCTTCCCCGGGGAATTGGTGATGGCAGGGGAAACCTGGCAGGGTGCAGTCCATGGGGGGTTTCAAAAAACCGGGGCACGGGCTAATGAAATGGGTTTTTTCATTGCACATCAAAAAATTTTCCAAAAGTAAAGTTGGTTTTTCCATTACCAAAAAAACTTTTTTAAGGGAAAAAAATTTTTTTTTTATAAATTTGCAAACCCTAGAAATTCTTGAAAATACATAACAGGGCAGTAAATTTTTTGTGAAAAAATAGTAAAAATCTTTATAGATTTTTTAGTAAAGCAAAAAGTTTATTTAACCCCCTTTTTTAAAACCCCTGGGTACTTTTAATACTTTCCCACAACCCAAAAAGACTTTAAAAATCTTGTACTCCTTGGGAAACCCCCCTTGGACCCTTTCCCTTTGGGACACGAACCTTTCACGGGATTGGCCCCCATGACTCAGTGGCACACAATTATTTTCTAAAGGCAAGTGTTTGTATTAATAAATAAACTGTTCCTATAGAGTATTAAACAAATAGAGGTATAGTGGCACAGGGGACTCATATTTCTTTCTCAATTGCTTCCCCTCTGATGTATTAAATTTTAACTGGAATTTTCTTCTGTAATGTAAGAAAAGTCAACTTCAATTAAATGTAAAACCCTTTGTTAAGCTAATTACCCAAAATTTTTAATAATAATTATAGCCACAACAGCTCTTTCCCCTCAAAAAATGGCAGGAAGTTATACTAAATGGTCTGCAGAGACACCATGTTTAGGAAGCAAAATTTAAGTCCTATCTCAACAGAGTGAAATCCTAAGAGATTTTATCCTGGGAAGTAGAGAAGTGCTGAGGGGAAAAGCGATTTTGCAAAGGAATCATAATGAATAAGCAAGGACAAACTCCAACCTTCAAATATGTAACTAGATAAGGGTAGTAAAGCTCTTGAGTGATGAAAACACCTTCAGTTTAATATGTACAAATTATTAAAAGCACTTTGCTTGTGCTTGGCCTCACAATATCTCCTGTAGTGTAATTAAGTATGCTTAAATAGACATCATTACTCAAAATAATTCCCAATAAGGCAACAATTAACATATTATTCGGGCACTCTTTATCACATATCAATAATATTTTTTTTTAATGTTTTTAGTCTACAGTGGGTTCTAGGTTTATAGGACCCTAAAATAAACCTAGGTCTCTATCTAGTTCTCAGTGAGGTTTCAGAGGAGAAAATCCCCGGGAGTATTTGTAAACATAAACATATATAATTTATTTTCATAAATTACTTTCCATACACAAAATTTTGCATTTACCTTTACTGTGGTAAAGAAATAAATTAATTGTGATAAGCAAAACTCACAAAGAAGACCTTTATTTTATGTTACATTCAGGAAAGAATTTAATGAATACATAAGAATATAGGCTTTAGCATCCTGAAATGTTTCATACATTATCAGCTGAATGAAACATAAAGAGCATATCCTCTAAGGCTGCTGTGCTGCACAACTTCAGGGAAAATTTATTTTAGTTATTGCCTTTGCTTCATGAAATTGTGTAGTACAGTATTTATTTAGTAATCTATGTATTAGGACAGGATTACCACTATCCCTTTTAGCTAAAACCTGCATCATCATATAATTAAATTGTTCAATTTTTGTTGAGGATAATTATGATCTAGTATCCTAGACACTTTACAATATATAAAACAGTATTGTAGCTTTAACCCCAATGCTGTGCATAAAATGAAGAACTAATTTCTCCTACAATGCAATTTGTGTACAATATAATCAGCATATTCTCAATCCCCCACTCCCCTCTCCGGTAACCATCATTCTCTCTCTGTTAATATGAGTAACATACAAAGGCTATTTTAGAAACAAATGGACATTAGCTTTTTTTTTTGACAGAAGTATCCCAACACATGTTTTTAATAAAATAATTGTCTTTGTTCATATGAACTGTATTATAGAAAAAAAAACCTTCAAATTCTTTTATTTTTTAATTGTTGTTGAACTCTACCAGCCTAATATCACCGGAGATAAGGAACATTCACCAGCATAACAACAGGAAACTATTTAAAAACACACATTCATGGGAAAAAATTACTTATGGACATCTTCTTATGCATGTAAGAATGTACACCTACAAAAAAGACTTTGGAGATACTGTGGGTTGAGTTTTCCCGCCTACCACAATAAAGTGAGTATCACAGTAAAGAGAGTAAAAGGAAATGCTTGGTTTCCCAGTGTATTTAAAGTTACATCACATAATATCACAGCCTATTAAATTTTCAGTTGCATTATGTCTAAAAAATGCAAATACCATAATTTAAAAGTACTTGAAACACTAAAAAAAAAGAAGAAATGCTATCATCATTTTGCATTTTCAATGAGCTGTAAGAGTAATTGTCAAAAATCACTGATCACAGATCAACAAACAAATAAATTAATGATGAGACAGTTTCAGAAACTGTGAAAAATTATAACATGTGACATGGAGACTTTAAGTGAATAAATTCTGTTGGAAAACCTGAGCTGACAGACTTGGTTGATACAGATTGACCACAAACCTTCAGCTTATTAAAAAAAAAATACAACTAACTGAAAAAACAACAAAATGAAGCATGATAAATGAGTCTATCTGTATATAAATAAAAATAGGAAATTCAATAAAGGGTGAACTATGTGTGATAGATAAATGCCGTTGAAGGAGTGCAGGCTATTATCACCCCAAATGTATGCTGAACTTGGTATAATATTAATACTTTCTAATTAAACGTTACTTAAGAAGAGCAGTGAGCAACATAATCGACAACATCTGATTCATCAAGTCTTTTTATGTTCAGCCCATTGAAATGCAGGAAAGTAAATACTTAGTCATGATTGAAGTTCTCCCCTCCCTCGCTACCCGAGGCAGAATTATTACGGCAATCTATGTCACAGAAAGTAAGGGGAAGTTATCAAGCCACAAGTAAGCCAGCTATCTGATAACCATGTCCAGACCTAATCTTTATTGACTGTCTTGTTTGCTGTGCTTCAGTCTTCTCTAGTCCTAGTCTCAAATGTTCTATGCGACCCCATAGGACCTGAAGTCTATGCCTAGGATCATCTCTGTGCATCAACTATCTCCCGGAGTTTTGCTTCAAAACTCACTTGTCCATTGCAGTATGGTGATGCATATCCAAACCATCTCATGCCCTCTGTCGTCCCCTTCTCCTCCTGCCCTCAGTCTTTCCGCAGCATCAGGGTCTTTTCTAATGAGTGTGTGACTCTTTCACATCAAGGAACGATGCCAAAGTATGCTGAGCTTCAGCTTCAGCATCAGTCCTTCCAATGAACTAGTCATAGGTTGATTTCCTTTAGTGATTGACTGTTTAAATCTCTTTGCTGTCATAAGGGTCTGTCCAGAATCTTCTTTCAGCACTTACAGTATTATAAAGCATCAATTTCGAATGTCTACTCAACCTTTTTTTATAAGTCAACTGTTACATCTCACACATACGTGGCTTCTGGAAAACCTAGATAGCTTTGTTTTCTTTTTGGGAAAAAAACATGCTACCGAGTCTTTGTTGACAAAGTGATAATCTCTGCTTTTTAACACACTGTCTAGAAAATATCTGATCTATTATGTGGGTGACCTGGGTTTGGTTACCTGCGTCGGGGAAAGCATAAGGATCCACCAAGTATGAGGGAAAGTGGTAACCCACTCCAGTGACCTTTTGCGTTGGAAAAAAATTCCATGGATCTTGAGACATTAGCTATTTAGGTTGTCTATCAGTTCATTAGGAGAATGTTTGTACAAGAGTTCCACACATAGACACGAGCCTCTGACACTCACTATTCCATTTCATTTTTTTTTTTTTCTTTTACGGGTTTCTTCCTAATAGTTTACTTCCTAAGAAGCTAAGGCATATTATTTACACTTCACAGCTATTAGTCACTTGTCTATACAACTGATTATATAGGGAAGCCCAAGCAAAATATATAGTTCTCTAGCCACTGTTTCCTTTTTTCTTCCCCAATTAGTTGTTCCTTATAGTTGAGTTGTGAACAGATGCTTCACATATATATTTACTGTCATGCCTAAGCCTACATATACGTACTTTATGTCTTGTCAAATCTCTCACAATTTACTGCTAGTTTCTGCTTAAACTGAATAAAAAGCTTTCCCTGGGGGGGGGGGGGCTGCTATTGGTCACCTTTTGGGAAATCTCAATATTTTTATGCGCCTGTACATACCATTTGTTAGAAAATGTACAATTTATTTTTCCTTGCCCTAATACCCTGTCATATATGATCGTTTAATTACTAGGAGGCTAGTAAGAGTAACTTAGAAGAAAGCGTGAATAATTCTTCTGAATTGCCACTACCTAATCTAAAAAAAAATAAAGAGATAATTGATATGAATGGTGCACTGCCTCGATGTCCTTGAGCTTGAAAAGGTCCACAGACTACTTTGACTTAATAAATATAAGCAAACAATATAAGATTATCACATATCTATAATTGAGAAATGAAGGCTATCTATAAAAAATGGAAGTAAACTGGTATCCGCCACATGCCAGAAAGACTTAATTGTAGTACAATCGTTCAGTGGAAAAATCTCATTTTAATTATACATTACGCATCGCTTTTTACGATGGGAGGTAGCTAATGGTAGATTTTGGATATCCATAAGTAGCCCTTAGTGTTAATATATAAATGTCTGATATAACTTTCTGATCAAGTGCATCAAGTTTTTGCTGATGAAAGAAAGGATGTGTATTAATAGCTCATACCCTTGCCTAAAGCTGCTTGTAGCATCTACATATGAAGGGGAATATACAGATCTGCTATGGAATCTAATTGACCAATTTTGGTTCTTATAATATAATCACTATAATATGTTCGGATGAGCCTATTTTAGAGATCTTAAGTCCCAACTCAGTCGCTCATGACAAGAATGTGATAAAAAAGCAATCTGCCTATGCGTACATTGTATCTAGAGTGAAAAGATCAGAAGCACTCTAATCATCTGCATTGAGTATCTAGGTTTTCTTTAATATGGATAATATTCTATTAAGACATTCATGGATAAGTGCTAGATTGAGATCGTTATTTTTTGTAGAAAATGCTGATCCGAGGTACTGAACAATGTTTCAAATATTGAGTCCCAAGTCTTTCTATACTTAGCTTGCTTCTGTTATATATACACTAAAATGTAATAGTAAAAAAACCCCCTAAAAAACCAAAAAGATACTTAGCTTGTAAAACATGTGTTGAGTTGACAAAGTCTCATTTTATAATTTTGTAAGAAGAATTATTAAATATTTTTAGCATTTTTGAAGTTGTTAATCTAATGGTGGATATGCACTAGCCATTTATTCACTGTTACACATAATGTCTACCATTACAATGTAAAGTTTTTCTCTTATCTTTTTTTAGATAATAGTAGAGATAACATATTACAACTACCAATATGTATATACATCCAAGTCCATAACACAATATTTATGATATCCAAATGCCATATATTCTTTCTATATGTTATTTACTCCTCTAAGTCATGTCCAACTCTTTGCTACCCCATGGGTTGTAGCCCATCAGCTCCTCTATGTCCATGGACTTTTCCTGGCAAAAACACTGGAGTGGTTTGCCATTTTCTTCTCCAAGGGGATCTTCCCCACCCAAGATTTTTTTACCTCTGAACCACCTGGGAAATATCACTTATAATACTTAAGTCTAGAAAAATAAAATTCAGACCACATCCAAGTTTTTATTATATATCAACATTGCATACACATGCCAACTCCACTCTTTGAATATTTTAAAAGAAACAGAGGAGAAATATTTGTGACATTGTATAAACATATCTTATTGTTATGTGTAGAACATGTAAGACTGGTGTCAGGGAATTCAGTGAAACAAACAACTCCTTTAAAACCATGAGAGAGGTAGACTTAAGAAATATTGAAGAATAAGTGATCAAAGAAAACAATAAACAAATATTACAGTGTCTCATTGGGATGGAGGCATCACTAATATATGTGAATCTTTTTTGCATATGTGGGACTGAAGACAAATAGAGTAATTTTTACCCGAAAACATCTTACATATCTGATCTATTGGTGAGTAGATCACGTAGATTCTAGTTAATTATGGCAGAATGATGCATGCAGAAAACCATACTGCCTTTCTTGCCTCAGTGTCACCTGTCTTACCAGGAGCTCTATGTTAAGTCCCAAACATTCTTCATAATGTACCCGCTTCTGAGCCAAGCAGCTCAGTTTTAGGGGAGTGGGTCATAGCCCTGGAATATTCCTACCTGCGCATCGTCCAGCATATAACATATGGAGACAGTTCCCACCTTCTTCAGTTCCCCTCCCTGCTCCAATTAACTGATACTTGTTACTGGATATTGGACATTCTTTGGTGGTTGTTCAGTGGTGATGGATCTGCCTGTCAATGCAGGAGACTGGTGTTCAACACCTGAGATATGGGAAGATGCCCTGAGAAGGAAATGGCAGCCCACTCCAGTATCCTTCCCTGGAAAATCCCATGGACAGGGAACCTGGTGGCTTACAGTCAGTCCATGGGATCACAAAAAGAGTCAGAAATAAACTTAGTGTGACTAAACAACAACATCAGTAAGAATGTATACTGGATGGGAGAAAATAAAGACTTATGGGATACAGGAGCACGCTAATATCCAGGAAAATTGAATAGGTCTGCCTATTCCATAATTGTTCATGATGAGGAAATAGCATTCAGTTCAGTCGCTCAGTCATGTCCAACTCTTTGCGACCCCATGAATTGCAGCATGCCAGGCCTCCCTGTCCATCACCAACCCGGAGTTTACTCAAACTCATGTCCATCGAGTCGGTGATGCCATCCAGCCATCTCATCCTCTGTTGTCCCCTTCTCCTCCTGCCCCAATCCCTTCCCAGCATCAGGGTCTTTTCCAATGAGTCAACTCTTCGCATGAGGTGGCCAAAGTATTGGAGTTTCAGCTTCAGCATCAGTCCTTCCAATGAACACCCAGGACTGATCTCCTTTAGGATGGACTGGTTGGATCTCCTTGCAGTCCAAGGGACTCTCAAGAGTCTTCTCCAACACCACAGTTCAAAAGCATCAATTCTTCGGTGCTCAGCTTTCTTTACAGTCCAACTCTCACATCCATACATGACTACTGGAAAAACCATAGCCTTGACTAGACAGACCTTTGTTGGAAAAGTAATGTCTCTGCTTTTTAATATGCTATCTAGGTTGGTCATAACTTTCCTTCCAAGGAGTAAAGTCTTTTAATTTCATGGCTGCAGTCACCATCTGCAGTGATTTTGGAGCCCCAAAAAATAAAGTCTGACACTGTTTCCACTGTTTCCCATCTATTTGCCATGAAGTGATGGGACCAGATGCCATGATCTTAGTTTTCTGAATGTTGAGCTTTAAGCCAACTTTTTCACTCTCCTCTTTCACTTTCATCAAGAGGCTTTTTAGTTCCTCTTCACTTTCTGCCATAAGGGTGGTGTCATCTGCATATCTGAGGTTATTGATATTTCTCCCAGCAATCTTGATTCCAGCTTGTGCTTCTTCCAGCCCAGCATTTCTCATGATGTACTCTGCATATAAGTTAAATAAGCAGGGTGACAATATACAGCCTTGATGTACTCCTTTTCCTATTTGGAACCAGTCTGTTGTTCCATGTCCAGTTCTAACTGTTGCTTCCTGACCTGCATACAGGTTTCTCAAGAGGCAGGTCAGGTGGTCTGGTATTCCCATCTCTTTCAGAATTTTCCACAGTTTATTGTGATCCACACAGTCAAAGGCTTTGGCATAGTCAATAAAGCAGAAATAGATGTTTTTTCTGGAACTCTCTTGCTTTTTCGATGATCCAGTGGATGTGGCAATTTGATCTCTGGTTCCTCTGCCTTTTCTAAAACCAGCTTGAACATCTGGAAGTTCATGGTTCACGTATTGCTGAAGCCTGGCTTGGAGAATTTTGAGCATTACTTTTACTAGCATGTGAGATGAGTGCAATTGTGCAGTAGTTTGAGCATTCTTTGGGATTGCCTTTCTTTGGGATTGGAATGAAAACTGACCTTTTCCAGTCCTGTGGCCACTGCTGAGTTTTCCAAATTTGCTGGCATATTGAGTGCAGCACTTTCACAGCATCATCTTTCAGGATTTGAAATAGCTCAACTGGAATTCCATCACTCTCACTAGCTTTGTTCATAGTGATGCTTTCTAAGGCCCACTTGACTTCACATTCCAGGATGTCTGGCTCTAGGTGAGTGATCACACCATCGTGATTATCTGGGTCATGAAGATCTTTTTTGTACAGTTCTTCTGTGTATTCTTGCCACCTCTTCTTAATATCTTCTGCTTCTGTTAGGTCCATACCATTTCTGTCCTTTATTGAACCCATCTTTGCATGAAATGTTCCCTTGGTATCTCTAATTTTCTTGAAGAGATCTCTAGTCTTTCCCATTCTGTTGTTTTCCTCTATTTCTTTGCATTGATCGCTGAGGAAGGCTTTCTTATCTCTCCTTGCTATTCTTTGGAACTCTGCATTTAAATGGGAATATCTTTCCTTTTCTCCTTTGCTTTTCACTTCTCTTCTTTTCACAGCTATTTGTAAGGCCTCCTCAGACAACCATTTGCTTTTTTGCATTTCTTTCCTTGGGGATGGTCTTGATCCCTGTCTCCTGTACAATGTCACGACCTCCATTCCATAGTTCATCAAGCACTCTGTCTATCAGATCTAGTCCCTTAAATCTATTTCTCACTTCCACTGTATATCATAAGGGATTTGATTTAGGTCATACCTGAATGGTCTAGTGGTTTTCCTACTACGTTTTTTCAATTTAAGTCTGAATTTTGCAATAAGGAGTTCATGATCTGAGCCACAGTCAGCTCCCGGTCTTGTTTTTGCTGACTGTATAGAGCTTCTCCATCTTTGGCTGCAAAGAATATAATCAATCTGATTTCCATGTTGACCATCTGGTGATGTCCATGTGTAGAGTCTTCTCTTGTGTTGTTGGAAGAGGGTGTTTGCTATGACCAGTGCGTTCTCTTGGCAAAACTCTATTAGCCTTTGCCCTGCTTCATTCCACACTCCAAGGCCAAATTTGCCTGTTACTCCAGGTGTTCCTTGACTTCCTACTTTTGCATTCCAGTCCCCTATAATGAAAAGGACATCTTTTTTGGGTGTTAGTTCTAAAAGGTCTTGTGTGTCTTCATAGAACCATTCAACTTCAGCTTCTTCAGCATTACTGGTTGGGGCATAGGACTTGGATTACTGTGACATTGAATGGTTTGCCTTGGAAACGAACAGAGATCATTCTGTCATTTTTATGATTGCATCCAAGTACTGCATTTCAGGCTCTTTTGTTGACCATGATGGCTACTCCATTTCTTCTAAGGATTCCTGCCCACAGTAGTAGATATAATGGTCATCTGAGTTAAATTCACCCATCCTGTCCATTTTAGTTTGCTGATTCCTAAAATGTCAACATTCACTCTTGCCATCTCCTGTTTGACCACTTCCAATTTGCCTTGATTCATGGACCTTAACATTCCAGGCTCCTATGCAATATTGCTCTTTACAGCATTGACTTGCTTCTATTACCAGTCCCATTGACAACTGGGTATTGTTTTTGTTTTGGCTCTATCCTTTCACTCTTTCTGGAGTTATTTCTCCACTCATCTCCAGTAGCATAATGGGCATCTACCGACCTGGGGAGTTCCTCTTTCAGTATCCTATCATTTTGCCTTTACATCCTGTTCATGGCGTTCTCAGGCAAGAATACTGAAGTGGTTTTGCCATTCCCCTATTCTCCAGTGGACCACATTCTGTCAGACCTCTCCACCATGACCCATCTGTCTTGGTGGTCCCACATAGCATGGCTTAGTTTTCATTGAGTTAGACAAGACTGTGTTTCTGGGCTGAGAGGAGCTATCCCACATCTGAGGTCAGGTGCCACAGCCGAGATGAGCTACCCTACCTCTGAGGTCGGGGCAGCAGCTGAGAAAGCTACCACATGCCCGAGATCATGACAGTGGCCGAAAGGAGCTACCCAATCCCTGAGGTCAGGGGCAGATGCTGAGATGAGGTACCCCCCATGCCTGAGTCAGGGCTGCAGCCCAGAGGAGCAAACCCCATGTCCAAGGAGCAGTGGCTGCATGGTTGCAGGAGGGCCGATAGGCCACCTCTCCTGACGTTCAAGGTCAGGAGTGGCGGCTGTGAGGAGATACCCCACATCCAAGGTAAGAAGCAGTGGCTGCGCTTTGCTGGAGCAGCTGTAAAGAGATGGCCCATGTCCAAGGTAAGAGAAACCCAAGTAAGACAGTAGGTGTTGCATGAGGGCATCAGAGGGCAGACCACTGAAACCATAATCACAGAAAACTAGCCAGTATGATCACACAGACCACAACCTTGTTTTAACTCAATTGGAACAAACAGCCTAGTGCTATGCAAATGGAAGTGATAATCATTATTTATTATTGTTGATTTATACTAAATTAAATAAATTTACAGGGAGGTCCCATAGTCCTAGCATTATCTCTTTTTCTTAATCACTGAAATACAGAAAGGATCAACAACTAAAATACTAAGGTAGTAAGATGATGCTGTCTTCCTCTTCCATTTCCTCTTTCAATACCAGGGATCCCTAGATGTGAGTGATGACCGCGTGAGAACTGTGCTGCTTCCTGAGTTCAACACTGCCGGGACTTTCTGCGCAGATGGGATGTGCAGCAGGCGCTCTTCACTCTTCTGCTTGGTTCACAGCATAACTGTGATTGTCAGTGTAGGGATGGTCCCTGCTGCTCAAGCTGGACCCCAGAGTCCACACACCCGTATATTAGTTCCTGAGCAGTGTGTCCTTCTGTGACGCTCGCGCTACTCCTCCACTGTCCTCTCCCAGTATGTCGGTCTGATTTCTTATCTGAGCTAAAGAAGATTTCATTTAATTTGTGTGGTCCATTCAGATGTACTATTTTGGGACCTTTGCAGATATGAAATGTCTCATGTTGACTATAGTGGAAACTTATGAGCTTTATGTAGCGATTTGTAATCCACTTCTTTATACAGTTGTCATGTCCAGAGATTCTGTATCAGCTTGTAGATTTTCGTGAATCCTTAGCAGCTTTGATCTAATCCAGCTGTTTTCACCTATTGCACAATTCAGCTGCATTCTGCAATTCCAGTGTCATCAAACACTTTTTCTGTAACTTCCTACCTATATTAGCCCTCTTTTCCTCAGATACAACCATCAATGAGATTGTGGGGATGTTCTTTTAGAGCAGCTGTGTTCCGGGTTGCAGTATCATCATTGTCTTCCTCTCCTACAGCCACATCATAACAGCCATCCTTAGAATGAACTCAGCCAAGGGGAGATGCAAAGCCTTCTCTACAAGTGCCTCCCAGTTAACCACTGTGGCTACATTTTTTGGCACACTCCTGCTCATATATCTCAGATCCAGTTTTATTTTTTTTTTTTCCATTTATTTTTATTAGTTGGAGGCTAATTACTTTACAACATTGCAGTGGTTTTTGTCATACATTGAAATGAATTAGCCATGGATTTACATGTATTCCCCATCCCGGTCCCCCCTCCCACCTCCCTCCCTCCACCCCATCCCTCTGGGTCTTCCCAGTGCACCAGGCCTGAGCACTTGTCTCATGCATCCAACCTGGGCTGGTGATCTGTTTCATCACCCCTAGATATACATGTTTCGATGCTGTTCTCTTGAAACATCCCACCCTCGCCTTCTCCCCACAGAGTCCACAAGTCTGTTCTATACATCTGAGTCTCTTTTTCTTTTTTTGCATATAGGGTTATCGTTACCATCTTTCTAAATTCCATATATATGTGTTAGTATACTGTAATGGTCTTTATCTTTCTGGCTTACTTCGCTCTGTATAATGGGCTCCAGTTTCACCCATCTCATTAGAACTGATTCAAATGAATTCTTTTTAATGGCTGAGTAATATTCCATGGTGTATATGTACCACAGCTTCCTCATCCATTCGTCTGCTGATGGGCATCTAGGTTGCTTCCATGTCCTGGCTATTATAAACAGTGCTGCGATGAACATTGGGGTGCACGTGTCTCTTTCAGATCTGGTTTCCTCAGTGTGTATGCCTAGAAGTGGTATTGCTGGGTCATATGGCAGTTCTATTTCCAGCTTTTTAAGAATCTCCACACTGTTTTCCATAGTGGCTGTACTAATTTGCATTCCCACCAACAGTGTAAGAGGGTTCCCTTTTCTCCACACCCTCTCCAGCATTTATTGCTTGTAGACTTTTGGATAGCAGCCATCCTGACTGGCGTGTAATGGTACCTCATTGTGGTTTTGATTTGCATTTCTCTGATAATGAGTGATGTTGAGCATCTTTTCATGTGTTTTTTTGCCATCCGTATGTCTTCCTTGGAGAAATGTCTGTTTAGTTCTTTGGCCCATTTTTTGATTGGGTCATTTATTTTTCTGGAATTGAGCTGGAGGAGTTTGCTTGTATATTTTTGAGATTAATCCTTTGTCTGTTGCTTCATTGCTATTATTTTCTCCCAATCTGAGGGCTGTCTTTTCACCTTGCTTATAGTTTCCTTTGTTGTGCAAAAGCTTTTAAGTTTCATTAGGTCCCATTTGTTTATTTTTGCTTTTTGTTTCTAAAATTCTGGGAGGTGGGGTCATAGAGGATCCTGCTGTGATTTATGTCGGAGAGTGTTTTGCCTATGTTCTCCTCTAGGAGTTTTATAGTTTCATTTCTGGTCTTACATTTAGATCTTTAATCCATTTTGAGTTTATTTTTGTGTATGGTGTTAGAAAGTGTTCTAGTTTCATTTTTTACAGGTGGTTGACCAGTTTTTCCCAGCACCACTTGTTAAAGAGGTTGTCTTTTTTTCCATTGTATATCCTTGCCTCCTTTGTCGAAGATAAGGTGACCATAGGTTCGTGGATTTATCTCTGGGCTTTCTATTCTGTTCCATTGATCTATATTTCTGTCTTTGTGCCAGTACCATACTGTCTTGATGACTGTGGCTTTGTAGTATAGTCTGAAGTCAGGCAGGTTGATTCCTCCAGTTCCATTCTTCTTTCTCAAGGTTACTTTGGCTATTCGAGTTTTTTGTATTTCCATACAAACTGTGAAATTATTTGTCTAGTTCTGTGAAAAATACCTTTGGTAGTTTGATAGGGATTGCATTGAATCTATAGATTGCTTTGGGTAG
>JAJLRB010000055.1:0-18381 GCA_020976825.1 Odocoileus hemionus
GTTCCTGTCCTCTGAGCCTTATGTATAGCGGGGGGTTGGTGAGTGTCTGAAGGAAAGAAAACAAGGTGAGGAGGTGGAGAATGGACAAGGGAAAAGTTCTAGGCAGGCTGTTCAGGGAAACCCGTGGGTCACCCAAAGTGAGACATGAGCAGTTCTGAAGGAAGTGAGGGAGGGGCCGCGTGGGTATCTGGGACGAGCATCCTGGGAGAAGGAACACCAAAGGCCAGAGGTCCTTGGCACATGCAAGCAAGCACGCAGGATGCCAGTGAGGCTGGGGCAGCGTGAGTGGAGAGGGGTGTGGCAGGAGACAGTACCTGAAGGTAGCCCAGTTCTCTTAGGGTTTAGGTGGCTAAGGTATCTGTCTGGGTTTGTTCTTAGTGGGTGGGCTGGGAAGCTGAATTGGAGAGTTACGGAACAGGGAATGATTATTTTCTGAATGGATCGACAGGCTGCTGTAATAGAGCTAAGGCTATAGATGCAAGAATCAGGAGGCTGGTTGCAGTTCAGAGGAAGACCATGGCGGCCTACGCTGCCCCGAGTGTCAAACTAGTGGAGCTTTTGGACAAGTGATGGGTTTCCGGGTGCTTGTGTGGGCGTGAATGTACCTGGTCCTCCCCTGGGCCCCCCCGTTACAGGCACAGTCCCATCGTGGAGGCCAGTCTTGAAGCACATTCTTTCTGTGGGTGAGGCTCTGGAGAACTCAGCCATACTCACTGTGCTGCTGATGGGAATGAAAAACGGTACAAACCCTTCTGAAGGGGGATTTTGGCAGCCATCGATACAAAACTAACATTATACAACACCAGTTTTTCTGATCCAACAGTCCTTCTAGGAATTTACGCATGAAGATATAATACCTCCAAATATGAAAATACTGTGCACAAGGTTACTTATTGCAGTAATCATTTGTAATGTGGAAAATATGAGAACACAACCTAAATACCATGACATAGATGAATAAAGGGTAAACTATGTTTTGTATATCTCACAGACAGAGTGCCTGTAAGAACTATGAGCCAGTAGAGGGTTCGTGACATTGTAGCAGGAGGCAGTGATCAGTACCAAAAAGTCCCCCTAAGAAAAAGAAATGCAAAAAGGCAAAAGGGTTGTCTAGAGGAGGCCTTACAAATAGCTGAGAAAAGAAGAAGAAGCTAAAGGCAAAGGAGAATAAGGAAAGATACAACCCATTCTGAATGCAGAGTTTCCAAAGAATTAGCAAAAGAGAGATAAAAAGCCTTCCCTCAGCGATCAATGCAAAGAAATAGAGGAAAATAATAGAATGGAAAAAGACTAGAGATCTCTTCAAGAAAATTGGAGATATCAACAAGTGGAACATTTCATGCAAAGAATGAGCACAGTAAAGGACAGAAAATGGTATGGATCATAACAGAAAGCAGAATATATTAAGAAGATGTGGCAGGGCAAGAATACACAGAAGAACTATACAAAAACATATCTTCATGACCCGAGATCAACCACAATGGTGTGATCCGAAGTCACCTAGAGCCAGACATTCTGGAATGCAAAAGTCAAGTGGGCCCTAGAAAGAAGCATCACTACAAACAATAAAGCTAGTGAAATTCCAGTTTGAGCTATTTCAAATCCAAAAAGGAGACGCTGTTAAAAGAGCTGCAACTCAAAAAAAAAAAAAAAAATGCTGCACTCAATATGCCAGCAAATTTTGGAAAATGCAGCAGTGGCCACAGGACTGGAAAAGGTAAGTAGTTTTCATGTCCAATTATCAGTCCAAAGAATAGGCAATGCCAAAGAATGTTCATAAACTTACCACAAGAACAATTGCACTATCTCAACACACTAGCGTAAAAAGTAATGCTCAAAAATTCTCCAAGCCAGAGCTTCAACAGTACACGAACCATGAACTTCCATGATGTTCAAGCTGGATTTAGAAAAGGCAGGACGGAACCAGAGATCAAATTGCCAACATCCGCTGGATCATTGAAAAAGCAAGAGAGTTCCAAAAAAAAAAAAAAAACTATCTACTTCCGGCCCCCCACGGCTTTATTGACTATGGCCAAAGCCTTTACACTGTGTGGTCAAAACAAACTGTGGAAAATTCTTAAGAGAGATGGGGCAATACCAGAACCACCTGACCTGCCTTTTGTAGTGGGGAGGTGTTTGGGTGTTGGTCCTGAGAAATCTGTTATGCAGGTCAAGAAGCGAACAGTTAGAACTTGGACATGGAACAACAGACTGGTTACCAAATAGCAAGAGGTAATATGTCAAGGCTATATATTGTTCACCCAGCTTATTTAACTTGTAGCAAAGTACATCATGAGAAACATTGGGCTGGGATGTAGCACAAAGCTGGAATCACAAGATTGCCAGGCGAGAAATAATCAATAACTTCAGGATTATGCAGATGACACCACCCTTATGGGCAGAAAGTGAAGAAGAACTAAAAGAGCCTCTTGATGAAAGTGAAAAGGGGGGAGGGGAGTGAAAAATGGTTGGGCTTAAAGCTCAATATTCAGAAAATTAAGATCATGGGCTTATCTGGTCCCATCACTTCATGGCGAATAGATTGGGGAAAGAGTGGAAACAGTGGCAAACTTTATTTTTTTTTGAGCACTCCAAAAAAAATCGACTGGCTGATGGTGACTTGCAGGAGACTGCACAGCCATGGAAAATTAACAGACACTTGCTCCTTGGAATGAAAAGTTATGACCAACTAAAACAGCATATTAAAAAGCAGAAACATTACTTTGCCAACAAAGATCTGTCTAGGGTCAAGGCTATTGTTTATTCCAGTGGTCATGTATGGATGTGAGAGTTGGACTATAAAGAAAACTGAGCACTGAAGAATTGATGCTTTTGAACTGTGGTGTTGGAGAAGACTCTTAGAGTCCCTTGGACTGCAAGGAGATCCAACCAGTTTTCATCCTAAAGGAGATCATCCTGAGTGTTCTTTTGGAAGGACTGATGCTGAAGCTGAACCTCCAATACTTTTGGCCACCTGATGCGAAGAATCGACTCGTTGGAAAAGACCCTGATGCTGGGAAAGACTTAAGGGGCGAGGAGGAGAAGGGGTGACAGAGGATGAGATGGTTGGATGGCATCACCGATGCAATGGACATGAGCTTTTAAGTAGACTTCCGGAGTTGGTAATGGACAGGGAGGCCTGGATTTCTGCAGTCCATGGGGTCACAAAGAGTCAGGACACAACTGAGTGACTGACTGAACTGAACTGAACTGATGGTATATCTACACATCATGGAAACTATGAAGCTATTAAAAAAAAAAAATGAGGAAGAGTTCCATGAAATGACCTGGAGAATTGCCAGGAAATATATTTGTCCAAGTCGACAAAAAAGCAAAGTGCAAAAGAGTATCTAATCAGCAATGTTGTCTTTCATGTGAGTAAAAAGAAGAGGGTATAAGAATATACATGGGCCCCTTCTCCACTTCTGCAAGAAGAAATACAGGAAGGATGAATCCAAAAGCTAAGAATTTAACTGATTATCTGCACAGATCGGGGTGGGAAAGGGTGAGAATGAGGGACATGGAATTGAAGTGACATTATCTCTGAATATTTCTTTTTGTTAGTAGTTTTGACTTTTAGAACTACATGGGTGTTTTCCATACTCAAAAGGTAAACAAATATATTAAACAAGCGATGGTGGGTAAAACCCCAAATGGAATGCGATAACACGCTGCCCCCACAAACAAATCTAAACCCTAACTGTGTTGCAAATGAATAGCACTAAGGATGATGAGGAAGAAAATAGTCTAATTATCTTTGACAGACAGGATTTTGATAAAAAGAACTGTAAACAAATAATGTACAGTAGTTGTAAGTTTTTTGTCACAGTGGTGGTGAGCTAGAGCTAGCAATTCAGAAGCCATTTTATAAGATGGAACAAATTCCCTGGTGGTCGCAGTGACTAGGACTTCCGTGCTGTCACCACTTCAGGGGGCACAGGTTCAATCCCTGGTTGAGAAACTAAAATCCCAAAAGCCATACAGTGTGGCCAAAAAATAACTGTTGTTCAAGAAAAAAATATGAATTATTTCCTGATATATAGGGACTTATTATTATGGTATTCCCAAACTCCCTAAACATGATGGGTAATATTTTGTACATGTACATTTAATGGGATAAGAGGTCAATAACTTTTGTTAGCCCCCAAAACGTCTGCGTGGTCTACCAGTTGCCAAAATTTGCAACATCTTTACTATCTTCATGTTCCCTGGGAGGTGCTAGTGAGCTTGGAGCCCTGGAGGCTAAGTGAATAAAGAATCTGCCTGCCAATGCAGGAGATGTGGATTCAAAGTGCCTGGGCTTAAAGATCCCCTGGAGGAGATCATGGCAATCCACTCCTGTATTCTTGCCTGGAAAATCCCAATGGACAGAGGAGCCTGGCAGGCTATGGTCCATGAGGTCAGAAAAAGTATGTCAGAACAACTTACCTGACTAAACAACATCAACTATATTCTGCGTGTGTGTGCATGCTGTAAGTTGCTTCAGTCTCGTGCCAACGTTGTTTCTTTGCAACCCCATGGACTGTAGTAGCCCACCAGCTCCTACTGGTCCCTGGGATTCTCCAGGTCAAGAATACAGGAGTACGGATTGCCATGCCCTCCTCCAGGGGATCTTCCCCAGCCCAGGTATCGAATCTGCATCTCATGTCCCCTGCAATTGTCCTCCGGGTGGGTTCTTACCACTACCACTAATGCCACCTGGGGAGCCCACATTCGTTCTAGTCCCCAACATATAGATGAGTGAAAACTGAGGCTCGCCTTAAAAGTGGTGGGGTCGGGTGACATCCAGGAATACTTAAGGGAAGGGATGTGAAGAACAATTGAGGACTCACTCAGTATGGAAAAAACCCCACCATTTTCATGAGGAAGGGAGCAAGTCACATGATCAGAAGCCAGTTGTTGTGACGCAATCATCTTGAGACTTCTCTAGTAGAGAGCAACTCTTGGCAACAGCTGATCCGAGCTCCAAAATGGAAGGTTTATGTGCTGTTTTGTCCTTTTCCAAATAACTTACCAAAGTTCTGATTGGCTTTATGCTTTTAATGTTAGTCAGCACTAAAGGAAAAAGGAGAATATTCCATGCAGGTATTAGCTGAGGGATGTGAGTCTTACCTGCATTATCATAAGCCATTGCTTTTTTCCGCCCTTCTCCTTCTGGAAACCACCATTTTGTTTAATGTTACCCCTACTTTTCAGAATCATCATCTAAAGAATCTGTCTGTTGAGCAGGAACACACACTGGCCCTTCTAAAGCCTGGGTTCTCAAGGAGAAATGGAAAACACGAGAACTGAGAAAGGGACCTCAGTGTGTCTCGAGGAGGCCTGCTGCCTGATTTTCAGTAAGCTTCCTCCCATGATTTCTTCTTGCCCTGGGCTTCGTGCACCAAGTTGGGCGTGTCCTTGATGTCTAACTATCTATCAACACGTGCTGAGATGATGGCCTCTGTCAGCAAGCTCCTCCCCTATCTGCTTCTCCGCCAGTGACCAACTGACAGGAAGCCCCTGGTCCCTAGATGGTGACGTGTCAGCCTTATATTATCCCACTGTGGGATTTGAACAAAGTCCCTAGACGAGTATTGTGACCGCTTCTGGTTGGAAACTTTACTGTTCATGTTCTGTGTGCTGTCTGCACAGCATGTATAAGAAAAATCATGCTGTTTCCACCCCCACCCCATTGGTAATCAGCGTAATAAACGGTGCATGTTACTTCAGGGTCCTGAACAAAGATGGCCCTGCCAATTTCCTGATTCTGATGAGAGGATAGACTGGAAAGTCCCCAGAGTAACGTACAACTTCAGAGAGGTCCCTATTTACAATTGAGTACTCAATTCCAAATTCTCTCCCGTGATCTTACTATTCTTACGATTGCTTCTGTTGCGATTCAGAAATTTTACAGTCCTCTTGTTGGCCATGGTTTGGTTTACTTTCAAAGTAGGATTAGAATTTCATTCCAATTTCAAGCCCTTTCCCTCATCAAGAGGGGAGTTTTTACCCACAATAGAGTGGGCAAAGATGTTAACATTTATTCTCTTTTGGTTTTTTATCCAACAAAAGGTGATTAGAGGATTGCGGGGAAGATTTCAGTAGGAACCTAGCAGTGTCAGAGCCAGGAGAGGACTGTAATAACAAAGTGCCCAGGGTGAACCACCAGTGCTCCTGAGAAAACTGGACAGCAGCTATATTTTTTTTTTTTTTTTTTTATTAGTTGGAGGCTAATTACTTTACATCATTACAGTAGTTTTTGTCATACATTGAAATGAATTAGCCATGGATTTACATGTATTCCCCATCCCATCCCCCCTCCCACCTCCCTCTCCACCCGATCCCTCTGGGTCTTCCCAGTGCACCAGGCCCGAGCACTTGTCTCATGCACCCAACCTGGGCTGGTGATCTGTTTTTTCACCCTAGATAATATACATGTTTCAATGCTGTTCTCTTGAAACATCCCACCCTCGCCTTCTCCCAGAGTCCACAAGTCTGTTCTATACATCTGAGTCTCTTTTTCTGTTTTGCATATAGGGTTATCGTTACCATCTTTCTAAAGTCCATATATATGTGTTAGTATACTGTAATGGTCTTTATCTTTCTGGCTTACTTCGCTCTGTATAATGGGCTCCAGTTTCATCCATCTCATTAGAACTGATTCAAATGAATTCTTTTTAATGGCTGAGTAATATTCCATGGTGTATATGTACCACAGCTTCCTCATCCATTCGTCTGCTGATGGGCATCTGGGTTGCTTCCATGTCCTGGCTATTATAAACAGTGCTGCGATGAACATTGGGGTGCACGTGTCTCTTTCAGATCTGGTTTCCTTGGTGTGTATGCCCAGAAGTGGGATTGCTGGGTCATATGGCAGTTCTATTTCCAGCTTTTTAAGAAATCTCCACACTGTTTTCCATAGTGGCTGTACTAATTTGCATTCCCACCAACAGTGTAAGAGGGTTCCCTTTTCTCCACACCCTCTCCAGCATTTATTGCTTGTAGACTTTTGGATAGCAGCCATCCTGACTGGCGTATAATGGTACCTCATTGTGGTTTTGATTTGCATTTCTCTGATAATGAGTGATGTTGAGCATCTTTTCATGTGTTTTGTTAGCCATCTGTATGTCTTCCTTGGAGAAATGTCTGTTGAGTTCTTTGGCCCATTTTTTTGATTGGGTCATTTATTTTTCTGGAGTTGAGCTGGAGGAGTTGCTTGTATATTTTTGAGATTAATCCTTTGTCTGTTGCTTCGTTTGCTATTATTTTCTCCCAATCTGAGGGCTGTCTTTTCACCTTGCTTATAGTTTCCTTTGTTGTGCAAAAGCTTTTAAGTTTCATTAGGTCCCATTTGTTTATTTTTTTGCTTTTATTTCTAAAATTCTGGGATGTGGGTCATAGAGGATCCTGCTGTGATTTATGTCGGAGAGTGTTTTGCCTATGTTCTCCTCTAGGAGTTTGATAGTTTCTGGTCTTACATTTAGATCTTTAATCCATTTTGAGTTTATTTTTGTGTATGGTGTTAGAAAGTGTTCTAGTTTCATTCTTTTACAGGTGGTTGACCAGTTTTCCCAGCACCACTTTTTAAAGAGGTTATCTTTTTTCCATTGTATATCCTTGCCTCCTTTGTCGAAGATAAGGTGACCATAGGTTCGTGGATTTATCTCTGGGCTTTCTATTCTGTTCCATTGATCTATATTTCTGTCTTTGTGCCAGTACCATACTGTCTTGATGACTGTGGCTTTGTAGTAGAGTCTGAAGTCAGGCAGATTGATTCCTCCAGTTCCATTCTTCTTTCTCAGGATTACTTTGGCTATTCGAGGTTTTTTGTATTTCCATACAAATTGTGAAATTATTTGTTCTAGTTCTGTGAAAAATACCGTTGGTAGTTTGATAGGGATTGCATTGAATCTATAGATTGCTTTGGGTAGTATAGCCATTTTGACAATATTGATTCTTCCAATCCATGAACACGGTATATTTCTCCATCTGTTTGTGTCCTCTTTGATTTCTTTCATCAGTGTTTTATAGTTTTCTATGTATAGGTCTTTTGTTTCTTTAGGTAGATATACTCCTAAGTATTTTATTCTTTTTGTTGCAATGGTGAATGGTATTGTTTCCTTAATTTCTCTTTCTGTTTTCTCATTGTTAGTGTATAGGAATGCAAGAGATTTCTGTGTGTTAATTTTATATCCTGCAACTTTACTGTATTCATTGATTAGCTCTAGTAATTTTCTGGTAGAGTCTTTAGGGTTTTCTATGTAGAGGATCATGTCATCTGCAAACAGAGAGAGTTTCACTTCTTCTTTTCCTATCTGGATTCCTTTTACTTCTTTTTCTGCCCTGATTGCTGTGGCCAAAACTTCCAAAACTATGTTGAATAGTAGTGGTGAGAGTGGGCACCCTTGTCTTGTTCCTGATTTCAGGGGAAATGCTTTCAATTTTTCACCATTGAGGGTGATGCTTGCTGTGGGTTTGTCATATATAGCTTTTATTATGTTGAGGTATGTTCCTTCTATTCCTGCTTTCTGGAGAGTTTTAATCATAAATGGATGTTGAATTTTGTCAAAGGCTTTTTCTGCATCTATTGAGATAATCATATGGTTTTTATCTTTCAATTTGTTAATGTGGTGTATTACATTGATTGATTTGCGGATATTAAAGAATCCTTGCATTCCTGGGATAAAGCCCACTTGGTCATGATGTATGATTTTTTTTAATATGTTGTTGGATTCTGTTTGCTAGAATTTTGTTAAGGATTTTTGCATCTATGTTCATCAGTGATATTGGCCTGTAGTTTTCTTTTTTTGTGGCATCTTTGTCTGGTTTTGGAATTAGGGTGATGGTGGCCTCATAGAATGAGTTTGGAAGTTTACCTTCTTCTGCAATTTTCTGGAAGAGTTTGAGTAAGATAGGTGTTAGCTCTTCTCTAAATTTTTGGTAGAATTCAGCTGTGAAGCCATCTGGTCCTGGGCTTTTGTTTGCTGGAAGATTTCTGATTACAGTTTCGATTTCCTTGCTTGTGATCGTTTTGTTAAGATCTTCTATTTCTTCCTGGTTCAGTTTTGGAAAGTTATACTTCTCTAAGAACTTGTCCATTTCTTCCAAGTTGTCCATTTTATTGGCATAGAGCTGCTGGTAGTAGTCTCTTATGATCCTTTGTATTTCAGTGTTGTCTGTTGTGATCTCTCCATTTTCATTTCTAATTTTTGTTAATTTGGTTCTTCTCCCTTTGTTTCTTAATGAGTCTTGCTAATGGTTTGTCAATTTTGTTTATTTTTTCAAAAAAAAACCAGCTTTTAGCTTTGTTAATTTTTGCTATGATCTCTTTAGTTTCTTTTGCATTTATTTCTGCCCTAATTTTTAAGATTTCTTTCCTTCTACTAACCCTGGGTTCTTCATTTCTCCTTCTCTAGTTGCTTTAGGTGTAGAGTTAGGTTATTTATTTGACTTTTTTTCTTGTTTCTTGAGGTAGGCCTGTAATGCTATGAATCTTCCCCTTAGCACTGCTTTTACAGTGTCCCATAGGTTTTGGGTTGTTGTGTTTTCATTTTCATTCATTTCTATGCATATTTTGATTTCTTTTTTGATTTCTTCTATGATTTGTTGGTTATTCAGAAGCGTGTGTTGTTTAGCCTCCATATGTTTGAATTTTTAATTTTTTTTTCCTGTAATTGAGATCTAATCTTACTGCACTGTGGTCAGAAAAGATGACTGGAATGATTTCAATTTTTTTGAATTTACCAAGACTAGATTTATGGCCCAGGATGTGATCTATTCTGGAGAAGGTTCCGTGTGCACTTGAGAAAAAGGTGAAGTTGATTGTTTTGGGGTGAAACGTCCTATAGATGTCAATTAGGTCTAGCTGGTCCATTGTGTCCTTTAAAGTTTGTGTTTCCTTGTTCATTTTCTGTTTAGTTGATCTATCCATAGTTGTGAGTGGGGTATTAAAGTCTCCTACTATTATTGTGTTACTATTAATTTCCTCTTTCATACTCGTTAGCGTTTGCCTTACATATTGCGGTGCTCCTATGTTGGGTGCATATATATTTTATAATTGTTATATCTTCTTCTTGGATTGATCCTTTGATCATTATGTAGTGTCCATCTTTGTCTCTTTTCACAGACTTAATTTGAAAGTCTATTTTATCTGATATGAGTATTGCGACTCCTGCTTTCTTTTGGTCTCCGTTTGCGTGGAATATTTTTTTCCAGCCCTTCACTTTTAGTCTGTATGTGTCCCTTGCTTTGAGGTGGGTCTCTTGTAGACAGCATATATAGGGGTCTTGCTTTTGTATCCATTCAGCCAGCCTTTGTCTTTTGGTTGGGGCATTCAACCCATTTACATTTAAGGTAATTATTGATAGGTATGGTCCCGTTGCCATTTATTTTGTTGTTTGGGGTTCACGTTTATACCACCTTTCTGTGTTTCCTGTCTAGAGAAGATCCTTTAGTATTTGTTGAAGAGCTGGTTTGGTGGTGCTGAATTCTCTCAGCTTTTGCTTGTCTGTAAAGCTTTTGAGTTCTCCTTCATATCTGAATGAGATCCTTGCTGGGTAGAGTAATCTAGGTTGTAGGTTATTCTCTTTCATTACTTTAAGTATGTCCTGCCATTCCCTTCTGGCCTGAAGGGTTTCTATTGATAGATCAGCTGTTATCCTTATGGGAATCCCTTTGTGTGTTATTTGTTGTTTCTCCCTTGCTGCTTTTAATATTTGTTCTTTGTGTTTGATCTTTGTTAATTTGATTAATATGTGTCTTGGGGTGTTTCGCCTTGGGTTTATCCTGTTTGGGACTCTCTGGGTTTCTTGGACTTGGTTGGCTATTTTCCTTCCCCATTTTAGGGAAGTTTTCAGCTATTATCTCCTCGAGTATCTTCTCATGGCCTTTCTTTTTGTCTTCTTCTTCTGGGACTCCTATGATTCGAATGTTGGGGCGTTTCACATTGTCCCAGAGGTCCCTGAGGTTGTCCTCATTTTTTTGATTCTTTTTTTTTTCCTCTCTGCTTCATTTATTTCCACCATTTTATCTTCTAACTCACTTATCCTATCTTCTGTCTCTGTTATTCTACTCATGGTTCCCTCCAGAGTGTTTTTGATCTCATTTATTTCATTATTAATTTTTAATTAATTTTTTTTTTATTTCTTCTAGGTCCTTGTTAAACATTTCTTGCATCTTCTCAATCTTTGTCTCCAGGCTATTTATTTGTAACTCCATTTTGTTTTCAAGATTTTGGATCATTTTTATTATCATTATTCTAAATTCTTTTTCAGGTAGATTCCCTATTTCCTCCTCTTTTGTTTGACTTGGTGGGCTTTTTTCATGTTCCTTTAGCTGTTGGGTATTTCTCTGCCTTTTCATCATGTTTAGATTGCTGTGTCTGGAGTGGGCTTTCTGTATTCTTGTGGTCTGAGGTTCCTTTTTATTGTGGAGGTTTCACCCAGTGGGTGGGGTTGGACGATTGGTTTGTCAAGGTTTCCTGGTTAGGGAAGCTTGTGTCAGCGTTCTGGTGCGTGGAATTGGATTTCTTCTCTCTGGAGTGCAATGGAGTGTCCAGTAATGAGTTTTGCGATGGGTCTCTGTGTTAGGTGTGACTTTGGAGAGCCTGTATGTTGACACTCAGGTCTATGTTCCTGCGTTGCTAAAGAATTTGCGTGGTATGTCTTGTACTGGAGCTTATTGGCTCTTGGGTGGTGGTTGGTTTTGGTGTAGGTATGGAAGCTTTTGGATGGTCTCTTATTCCTTAATGTTCCGTGTAGTCAGGAGTTTTTCTGGTTTTCTCAGGATTTGGGCTCAAGTCTCCTGCCTCTGGATTTCAGTTTTATTCTTCCAATAGTCTCAAGGCTTCTCCAACTATACAGCACTGATAATAAAACTTCTAGGTTAATGGTGAAAAGATTCTCCACCGTGAGAGACAACCAGAGAGGTTCACAGAGTTACATGAAGAATAGGAGAGGGAAGGAAGGAGATAGAGGTGAGCAGGAGGAGAAAAAGGGGACTCAAGAGGAGAGAGACAGATCTACGCAGTTATCTGTTCCCAAAGTGTTCTCCTGTAGCCCAGACACCCACAAAGATTCACAGAGTTGGATTGGGAAGAGAAGGGGAATGGAGGAAATAGAGGTGTTCTGAGGTAGAAAACAGAGAGTCAAAAGTGGGAGAGTATCACCACACTCCTGAATAGAAATGGGAACTGAATATTGGATTCTTAAATGACCAAAATTTATATCACATACTACTGAAAAACAAAGATTGAAAATCTAGTGTAGAGGTTAGACTCTTTGAAATACAATATTTAAAAAACAAAAACAAAAAAACACAAAAAAAATTTAGAACTGTATATGAAGTTCAGTTTAAAAATAGGGTTTCTCTCTCTTTTTTTTTTTTTGGCAAGGTTATAGTGAAATGAAAATGAAAGTTAAGGAATAATAGAGGAGTATTAGAGGACTCTAAAAGGAAATAGGAGAGAAAAAAGAAAAGAAAAAAAAAAAAAAAAAGAAAAAAAAAATTTTTTTTTCCCTAATTAAAAAAAATCGTAAAAAATATATGAAAATGAAAGTTGAGGAGTAATGGGGGAGTAATAGGGAATTATAAAAGAAAATAAAAGAGAAAAAAAAAAAAAATTTTAAAAAAAAGGAAAAAAAAAAAATTTTTTTTTTAATTAAAAAAAAAATATGTACATATATATCTAGGAATTTCTCTGGGGTTGTTGCGGTCAGCGTAGGTTCAGTTCAATTTCAGATAGCTCCTCTTTCCAGCTTACACTTCTCGATATCTGTAGGCCCCTTCCCGTGTAGTCGGTGTTACCTTCAGGGATTTTAATCTGTTGCACCGGTCCTTTCTGAAGCGGTTCCCTTTGTTTATTTGGCTTCTGTTTGCCGTCTCTTTGGTGTCTAATTTCCGCCCTGACACAGGCGGGCGGAGGTGATCTCTTATTTAGGTTCTCTAGTTCAGTTCAGTCCTGCTACGGGGAGGGCGGGGCGCTGCAGACAGATACCGCTCTGTGTGGATAGCGCTCACCGTGTTCCGGCCACACTGGGTTTGCCCCGCTCACGGGTGTCTGTGCTTTCGCCGTCTACACTGCTCAGGCTCCCGGCTGCTCTATATGGAGCGGGCCCTGCGTTGAGTGCGGTTCCAGTTTTCGGGTACTCCACAAAAGCGCAGATTCGGTTTGCTCCTGCGTTTTGTGCCTTCCCCGGCCTGAGCGGTTCAGGCAGCCAGAGGCACTCTCCCTGGGGCGCACTCTCCCTCCCGCGAGAGCGGCCAGGCAGCCAGCTTTCTCCCTTGCGGCGCGCCCCTCCCGCGAGCGGGCGAGCGGCCAGAGGCTTGGGCCACTCTCCCGGGTGAGCCAGGCTTGGGCGTATTCTCCCTAGGTGCGGCGCGCCTTTTCCCTCCGCCGGGAGCGGCCCAGGCACCAGAGGCTTTCCCCGGTGTGCAGCGCGCCTTTTCCCTCCGCGGCGAGCGGCCCAGGCAGCCAGAGGCTTGGGCGCAATGGGTTGCGCCTTTTCCCCGGGTACGGCGCGCTTTTTCCCTCCTGCGGCTTTTTTTTCCCCGGCAGCACGCGCCGCCAGTCGGGTCTCAGGAAGTCTTTAGCTAGAACCCGGAGGGCCTGTTTGCAGTGTGGGAGGGGGTGGCTTCTCAGGGGCTGAGTTTGCCCTTTTCCCCTCCCCCTGCCTCCTACCTCCAGCGGGGATGGGCCGGCTCTTCTCTGGAGATTCTCAGTCCCTTTGTTTTGCGAACCACCGGCAGTGTGTTCGGGCCAGGTTAATTTTGTCCCTTGCTATCCCACAGTTTAAAAAAGCTCCCTCCGATTGCTCTCAGGGTCTTCGGGCCGGTCCTCACCCTAAGCAATGCCGCCCGCTCCTCTCCGTTCCGCCCCGCTTGTTGTGGCGGGTACGGGCGTCTGGGGTACTTTTCTGCTGGGAGTTGCTTTTAGGCACGTAATCTGTGGGCCTTGTTTAATTTTTCCTCCCAGTTAGATGCCGAAAACTTCCCCCAGTCCCGCCAGTGCGAGGGTTTCCTGGTGATTGGAAACTTCCTCTATTAAGACTCCCTTCCCGGGGACGGGTCTCCGTCCGTAGCTCTTTTGACTCCCTTATTATCGTTTATATTTTGTCCTACCTCCCTTCGAAGACAATGGGCTGCTTTTCTGGGGCCTGATGTCCTCTGCTAGCGATCAGAAGTTGTTTTGTGAAATTTGCTCAGCATTCAAATGTTCTTTCGATGAATTTGTAGGAGAGAAAGTGGTCTCTCCGTCCTATTCCTCCGCCATCTTGGCTCCTCATATGATCTCACACCTTGGAAAACTCTGATCGTGTCTAATAGCTTGCTGCCATGCTCCTGGATCACATCCCTGATCCTGGGGGATAAGGAGGTGACAGAAATCACCTCTCTACTTTGTGGGGGAACAGAGAGGCAAAGACTGGAAGAGGAACCTGCTTCATAGACTTGGTCAGAATCAGAAATGGGATAGATGACTCTTCTTTAAGTCTCTGACTTGGTGCTGTCTTTCGGCCAATGCCTCACATTCATTGCCGTAACCTTTCCACCATCCCTGTATAGGCTTTCTCCTCTGGCCTGCAAGAAGAGAGACAGGATGCTTAAATACAATGCCAGATGGGGGAGACAGGACACTCAGCTAAGCTTGGCTCTGTGGCTGTGAAATTTGCTTTTTTGTCTCTTGATCACTGTTCCCTGTCTTTCTAGGGCTCCAGCATGAAGGAATTTTCCGGGTGTCAGGATCCCAGGTGGAAGTGAATGAGGACATCAAAAATGCCTTTGAGAGGGGTGAGGAAACAGCCCTCAAGATAAGGCCAGACATTTGCCAGTCCCCTGGGGTAGTGGCTCACACCCCCCACCCTTTCTTCCCAGAGAGGCACCCAGAGTCAGCAAGCCAGCGTGTCCTCCCCTTGAGCCCAGCCTCTTCCTTCTGTAGACATCCTCCCACCCTGCCCCCCCCAGATGTGCTGGGAGATGCTGGGGATGTCCAGTTTCCCCCTTACCAGCCCCTCTCTTCCCATCTCTCTCCTGCGGACAGTCCACCCAAACCCAAGAAGCTAACTGTGATATCTGCGCAGTTTGCGGCTCTATCTTTAATCCTTGGTGTCAGGGCAAACCGCCTGTTCACGTAGCCATTTATTATCTTGTGGGCTCTTAAGGTAGTGGGCAAGCTTTGACAATTTCCATGCCTGTAATGGATATATATAGTTTCAATTTGAGGTTGGTCCTACCATTAAATCTAATTACGTCTGATAGGAAATTTTCCACCCTGTGGGGGAGCGCCAGCATGTTCGTTCTCATTGCAAGTAGGTGTGCTAGTTGCAGGATAGAAGAAGGAGGAGAGCCAGTCAGAGGGGCTGGCCTCCCTGGCCCGTCTCCCTCCCCTCAGGGCTCATCAGGCCCCAGCCTGCTTTCTTGATGTCAGGAGAGAGAGCCAGTTGCCGTGTTCACCTTCTCTGGCCCATGGGGAACGTCCCTGAGCTAGGCTAGCACAGCAGATTTCCCCCGTTTAATGGTCGCCTTTGCCCCTGCTCTTGACCCCGGGGCCCCTGAGCCTGAGCAGCCCTTGCTTTCTCTAGTCCCCGGTTGCCCTGCTCAAGGCCCCGTGCTGAGCGGAGAGCTGATGGGTTTCCGTGAAGACTTGAACAGAGCACCCCTTCCCTACCAGCTCTCTCTGCTTCATCCTGCGTGTTTTTACCCCCTCACTCTCTCTTTCCTGTCTGGGGGGCTTCTCACCTCAGGAGATGGGACCCCAGGGCTGGGGACCAGAACGACCACGACATGGATCATAGCGGCTGTCCTGAAGCTGTACTTCCGGGGGCTGGAGCACCACTCTTCCCCAAGGAGTCTTCCACGACCTGATGGCCTGCGTCAGTAAGTACCTACCAACCGCAAGCGACACTCCTGGGCGGATCAACAGAGAAAAATTTCCAGGGTTTACAGTCACTTTTTTCGTTTCCCTCTGTGAAATTTAACACCTTCCTTGTTGTAGGAGAGGAAAAAAGGAGTGACTTTTCAGGAAGAATCTGGACCGCAAGTCAGAATCTCTGGTTTTTCTCTTGATTCACTTTAAATTGCTTTTGTTTTGTTGGGCTTCATCTCTCTTAGATATGGTCATATAGTAAAAATACAGTCCTTTTCAGCTCTTAGAAGCTTATACGTTTAGTAGTTACTTTGTCTTTTCATGATACAGAAGGAGAAACACATGTGTTACAAATATCTCCTGCTTGTTGCTTTTTATTGAGAGATGTGTTAATATGTATTCTTCTAGGAATTCATGCCCTCTGCACATTTAAAAGTAGTGATATGATATTTCCTCAGAGAGAGAGAGTCTCTACTTGATCTTTAGATAATAACAGATATCTTAAAAGTTTGTCCTGCCTCTTACTCTAAAATTTTGGACTTGAAAAGCTACTCCTGGCATTTATTATACTGGAACACCCTCTCATTTGTTGTCCATGGAAACCTGGATTAATATTAGGTCGTTCTGGGAGCAGGACTCCATTGAGATAATGGTTTCCAGAGGCTGGAGGAGGCAGCTCCTTTGAAATGAAGAAAAGTTTTCCCCCCAGATCAATGAAGGTCTTCATTACCCACCCCCCAACCCCCCCACCCCCAGTTTCCAGTTTGATTTAGCACTTCCTCTGAGAGTTCAGGAAAGCTTAACTCCCTTGTTGAGTTGTTGATTTACCACTGTTTGTGGACAAGTCCTGGTGGACCTGAGTTCTGTTGTGTGAACCAATATAGATGCACCCATCGCGTCTTCACATCTCCTTCCAGGACGGGGCCTAGGGATGGAGTGTGCTCAAGAGAATGGGGGTTGCCAGGATAGTACAGGGTACATTGAGGTGTGCCCTTGATCCAGTATCTCCCCACTTTGTTTTCATGGAAAGGCTCTACATTGCGAATGACAATATCAACATGGCACAGCGATGAATGGTGGGAAAGCAGGCCCTGGGTAGATCCGGGCCTTGGGGCCACACCTGGGGTCAGGAATAGCGCTCTGGTTCTTCTCCCAGTATCACTGCTCTGCACGGCCAGGGGCCTGCCAGTTCATTTGCCTCTGGTCCACATTTATAGAGCCAATCCCCATGCCACTGTATAAGGAGAGTGGGGAAGGATAAGCCAGACTGTCAAGGGTGCTGAGGGGTGCCATGTGGGAGCAGGCACAGGACGGGGCCTGGCAGGCCTCCCTCGCAGGCCCGCCAGGTGGGGACGTCACAGTACCGGTTTCTGGGCATGACTCCTGTTGTGTTGTAATAAGGGGTGGCGGATGCGGTGGTGGGGAATTGCCCAACCCTTCTGTGCCAAGGAGCAGACATCTAAGTCCCTGACACCCAGTGAAGGGTCTGGAGGCCCCATTGCCAAAGCCCCACCACAGGAGCCCCCTCATGCCAGGGACCAGTCTGTGTGGGCTGGAACCGGCCGCTCCCTGTTGTACCTGCTGCGAGTCAGGGCCATCCTGACCACTGGTCCCTGGGCTCCTAGTGGAGGGTAACACGTGGCTTTCTTTTTTCAGCAATGGACAGCCTGCAGGAGCGAGCTCTGCACATCCGGAAGGTCCTCCTGGCCCTCCCCAAAACCACTCTGATTGTCATGAGATACCTCTTTGCCTTCCTCAATCAGTGAGTAGACTTCCCTGGGAGCAGCTGATCGCCTCGGCTTCGCCCAGTGAAAGTTTTTGTGGGACCTAAGTTGGTCCCTCCAGACCAACAAATACTTATTGCACATCTACTACGTGCTGGGCATGGTTTAGGATGTAAAATACGTTGTGAAACAGAGACAGAAACCTAGATATCATCTGGCTCTCGTCCTAGCAGAGGACACAGACAATAACGGACACATGAGGTGGCGATGATGCTGAGAAGAAAAGTAAAGAAATGCAAGTGCAGGGCAGGGCAGGGGTGACAGAGAGGAGCCGGCACAGAGGGGTCGTCAGCAAAGGCCTCTCTGGGGAGACGGTGAATGAGCAGCAGCCTCAGTGGAGGGGGCGGGGGGTGGCCAGGGTCAAGATCATCAGGCTCCGAAAGTTGCGGCAACTGTGGGTTTGGATTTGAAGAGGCCGTTGGAGAGTTTTAAGCGGAAGAGTGTTGTGATCTGATTTCTAATTTATTTTTAAAAGCTGCTTTGTGGAGAAGTTACTGTGCAGTCTCAGACCAGGGAGGGAAGGGTGGAGGGTGGGGAAGGGTCAGGTTGGGATCTGTTTGGAGCACAGCCTGTACAGGACCTGCTGATGGTAGGGTGTAGAAAGAGAGAAATTCTGAATTTTCGTCATGAGCAGTAGGGAACCCTACTGGCCCTCCAGGTAGAGAGTCAAGTAGGCAGGCGCCTCCCCCAAGGCACCTCTGTCTTTACCCGTTTGTTTCACCACAGCCCCTCCACCAGCTGGCCCCAAAATTTGTA